>OMLM01003119.1:81650-111804 GCA_900302695.1 Helostoma temminkii | reverse complement strand
GTGCAAAGATTCCTATACCTTAGAGTAGTATAGGAGGAAGAACACACTGCAACACCTGTTCTCTCCAAAAACTCTGCTACTCTTAACACTACTTTAAAATTTGCGCACACTTAAAGGAAATTATTGTTTTGTCTAATCAGAAACCCTTCACATTTGAAGAAGACAATCCTTCTCCAGGTGAGCATTTTCATTTAAGGATAATATTATTACTTTCCTTATAAGAACATTTGTGCATGCATGTAATTGTTAAAGCAATTTTAAATTTAAAACAACAGTTCCACCTGTGATATAAATTATTTCTTTTAGGCTTCATCTTCTATAGTGTCATTCAGCATGTCACTGGTCCTTGTACTGAAGATGGTTGCTAGTGAAAACTAGGTCTGAATATTCCTGAATGTACTGGATGGTGCTTAACTTAGTTGTATGCCCACTTTTATTGCTGCATGAATGGCTAAATGTAGGTCAACTCAGGATACTGGCAGAATGTCTGTCAGTGAAAATCATCACTGCACAAGGTCTTGAAATAAACTTAGGTGGCCCTTAACCAACCCCTAAAATGTTAGAAACACATCTGTCAGTGAATTAAAATATTAATAAGTTTACATGTCAGGACAAGAACAAGTCAACTGATGCATTTTATAGAAGTGACAGTTTCTTAAAGCGATGCAAAACAGCTAGCCATGGGCCATGTGCATCATTAAAGATATGCCACTCTGTGCTCCCACCACTCCCCACTCCCACCCGCCAAGACAAGGCTGCCATGAGGATGAAGTAAAAAAATAGCTATAAGGTTTATTGTAAATCAAGAGTAAAATGAACTTGATGGGTGGCATCAGTGTCTTTCATGCTTCTTGGTGACTACAGAAATAAATATATCTGCTTTTGACAATATAGCATAATGTATAGTAAAGGATAGTATAGTATAGTAAATGATGGTATAGTATAGTATAGTATCATTTGACTAAAAAAAGCATTTTGTATATTTAATAAATTACTAGTACATTATGACTAATATTATGGTAAATAAAATGATAAAATTAATACTTTATTTGTCCATGTATTACATGAAAAAATGCCTTTTTAGAAATTTAAAATCCCACCTCATCCATTTGCTTATTCAAAGCCTCAGGCATGAGGCACATTATTAACCTTCAAATGTGCGATTACTCTCAGTGGGCATGTCCAAGTGCAACCACCAAGTTTAGTTTCTTGGAAACAAGAGGAAACAGCTGGTCTCCCTCCATCAACTATGTCTTGTAACAAAGCTAAAAGATATTCATGCATGCAACTTCTTCAGGTTCTGTGCTCAATCTGAATAAGTGTCCAGACTTTCCAAACTCTAAACATAATCTTGTTCTTTTATTTCAGGTTTGTATTGGCATATGTTGAATGCATTGGTGTCAGGTTTGCTAGGTCAGTGCAGTGAAGGGTAGCTGTTTTTCACTGGTTAAACACTCTCTGGAACAAGCTGTTGATCAATGTTCTTACCAAATTACGACAGCAACACACACACACACACACACACACGCACACACAATCTTAGCTGCATAAATATGCTTTAATGTAATTTGTCCTACTCTATGTAAGAAAGGACAGGAAAAATGTGAAATGGGATTGAGTAGTGACAGCAGATCCTTCTCAACTTCATTCTCAAGTGGAGAGCATGATGGCAGAGCAAGTCAAGAGCTGCTCATCTTATCTGAAATGTGTTAATTGCACATCTCTTGCATAAGTAAGAGCAGTTAACTTCCATAATCAGGAGCTGCTGCTGAGCTCTGGTTCAGATCCAAATGAAATGCTGCTCTTACAAAACAGATGTTATTAAAATCATCAGAGAAATAGGATCATCTGCCATGCATCATGATTGCAATCCATGTCTCTATGGTGCAAAACAGGGTTTATATAAGCTTGAGACAGCATTGTCTATGTATATGCAAACAATACATGTGCATGCACTCTTAGATGATCATTGAAATGCTTTAAATATAAATTTTTATTCAAGTTAAAAGTTAATACACATTTCAAACAAAATTAAGTGTGCTGGTATTTAGTGGAAGTCCTCTGTTATTGTTGAATGCTTGACTGCAATCATCTAATACCAGTGAAAACTCACAACTTGGCACTTTTAGATTAAGAAAGACAAATTATACCATTCAGGCAACAAAAGCAGGAGACTTACAAGTTTGTTTGTTTTGTTCATTTATAAGTCCGTCACAGCTGTGCTTCATCACAGATTTTAACCACTGTTCTAAACAAATAAAAACTGATTCCATTAAGACACTATCCCACCATTTTTCTCTTTTAGAAGTACTCCAAATATAAGAAATGCACTATTACACTCTTGACCAATGAAAACCACAGTTGGCTGTTATAAAAAGGCAATTTCAGGTGTGGTAAATTTCCTCAGAGTCATAATACATCAGATTGCAAATTTCACTCCTCCTCATACTGATCAGATGTTGGATCACCTAAATTACTTTAAAATTTGCAGCACAAAAAACTAAATGTGTCTATAAATGGCAAAGGACTAATAAATATTACAATTAAAACTAAAAATAAATGTTTCATAACTGTGAACTGTGAGGGGGGTTATAATTTCAGTCTCAGATAATATTCATGTATTTTGTCTCTACAGCAGATGGAGATTTTCAAACCTGTGATGTAGCATATAATGTAACTGATCTAAAAGCAAAATGTCCCTAAAAATATTGACAGTTTGACACTTTGGCACATAGAGGCTTCAGAAAATCCTTTTCATTGTTTCTGGTCCATCAAATTATCACTATTTTACTGACTGACCAACCCTGAGGCTGTGACACGATTAGGCTAAATCTCTGAGGACTTAATGGACTTTCATCCATGTGTCTATGTTATATAACAGTGGTTAGAGCATGCTGGGAGATGTATTCCTTTTAATTTATATTTATGTACAAGACTTAAATACCCTGTGAGGTACAATTAGCATAATTTCACAGTTAACATAATGTATATACATTCATGCAACATAACTATTTCAATATATCCAACAGTTTTTGATAAACAAAACATTGAGATCATAGGTGTTGCTCAGTAACATAAACTTGAACTGACTGTTATGCCCCTCTGGGCTTTTTAGTTAGCACAACTCCAGCTGACCTGAATTTATGAGAGCTGTTTCTTGTTATCTTGTAGGAAAAGAGTATTATAACATGCAGAGATTTTATTTTTCCATGTCTGTTCTTTATTATTTCCATTCATTCATTGTTGAATTTAAGTCCATATAGCGATACAGAAGTAATACTGACAATACAACTACTGCTGAATGTGATGGTGGTGTGTGCATGAAACTTATCAGGCCACATTGTTTTATTGTGACATAGTACTGCCTGTAGAATAGGGTGAGTCTGTTCCTAAACCTGACCTCTAACCCTCACATTTACCCTACCCTTACCCTTAACTCTTCCCCTTACTGTAACAGCATGTTTAGTATTATAAACCTGGCAATGACCATCTGGTACACCTTCTGACAGTATGCCTCTGCAGGTTGAATAATAGGGTTGGAATAAGCAACCTATTTGGTTGTTTAGGTTGGAGAACTTGTTGGTATTTACAGTATTTCCTGCAGTCTGTGTCTGAGTGTGCTTGGAGCCATCTTACTTTGTCACTGCCAACAGTGCTATAGCTGACAAATTAAAGAAGTATGGCCCCAAACTAGTTTTCCTTCTGTAGGTTTTTAAGACTCCAGAGTTGTTAACGGTTGCAGTCTTCCTCACAGAAACCACTGATAAAACAGAACTGGTATAGAATTGATTCCAGTTTTCTTGGTCTATGTAGGAGAAGACTCAGCATGCACCATGCAGGCTTGTAGCAACATTCAGTTAGATTGCATAAGATGCATAGAAGATGGACTAAAGCAGTTTCAAGTCCAAATAGTCACCAGCTGTCTTTCTGATGCATCAAAGGGAAAATTTAATTTATGCTAATAATGGCATAATGAAAAACGAAGGGAAGCTGCACTAAGTGTCTTAATCAAAAGCATACAAAACATCCCCTTTTATAGCAGTTTGCAAGCAAGTGACGGAGGATAAAATCTACAGTGTTCGTCCAGTATAAAATTGTGTCCTACATGGGGCTTCAGCAGCCTGGTTGTCAGATCAAGTGGATCTTCTAAATCTGTTCAGTACAAAATATGCTTTATACAAAAATAATCTGTTGAAGCACAAAGAGATAATTTGTTACTAAAAATACTGTAAAGTCTGAGTATGCAATCCTGAATGTCATTTAAGTGTGTAGTGCAGGACATATTGTTTTATTAACAGTTATTTTTTAAATCAATTATTTTCACTGCTTTTACTACACAAAGCCTCCTGTAGTGTTGTACTAGCCATTAAACTAAGGTTAGTTAAATTCACAAATTAGTAGGGAAAGCACTCACTCTTCCAACTTGCATTTTTCAAACAGTAACTATACATAACCATAGGCCAATGTCATAAATGTATTTTTATATTTTGTGCATTTTAATATTAGTGTCACTTTGAGGCCTTTGAGACTTTGTTTTGCAGAGATGTGTGCAAACACTGCCACAATCAAGCATGAGGGACAAGGTCATTGAGACAATCTGCTAAACTAAAATATTATTTGATTACCACAAACTGATAAACCATTAATATCACCATAAAAATCACTGCACCCATAGTATTATATGTTTAGGGTTTGTTTAAATATTTTCTAAGATATTACAGCTGTAGAGTTCCCTGAGTGTGTCTATGTATGTGTGCTGGATTAGGATGGCTCAGGACAGATTAGTTAATTATAGACACCTGCTGTCTAAGCGTGGTGTGCATTGTCAGGTGTTGCAGCATGAGGTCAGATTGGTGCTGAGGAGAGAAAAGGTGTGGAATTACATGGACCGATGTTTTGCCATGTGCTCTTAGATGGTGTCCAAACTGTCCAAGCTCTGACAGCAGCTTGGCAAAGGCAATCTTCACATAGAAGTGTCGCCTACTCAGCACAGTTACACCCAGGCACTCTGGGATAATAGACCTATTTCCTACAGCTGTTACATGGCCTTTACTAGTCAGTCAATCTGAAATCAGACAAATGACATTCAATTTTCCTTTGATTCTGACCAAGCAATTTTTTGATTTCCATTTCAAGCAATAAAGCATTAACATGGACTAGTTGTCATAGCCCAATTTTAACAACTAAATTATGGTGTAAATGAGAATTAACGAGACTGCGCAGCATCACAACTGACTTATAATTAGAGGCCATACAGTAGGATGAGGTCTGTCAAAATGCTTAAACGGCTCTGATGACATCACAGACACCTTAGTAATCATTCTGTCAACATAAAACGTCACCTTCCCCTAAGATATTAAAGAATAAATGCTATCATGGTATCATGCTCACAGTGACTGCATGTACATGAAAATGGCCATGTCACTCTGAGAGACTAAAAAGAGGCATGGTCACTTCCAGGAGGAGAATAATTGCACTCAGGCAACTTGGTGACTAAGTAAAACTAAACTGTAGTTTAGTGCAAATATCTCAAATCAAGGCCTAAATCACTCCAGTTGTTATTATGATAAGTTTTTGCTTAATGATTTTGAAACTGTACCAAAATCATCACATTGAAGTTCACAAATGCAGCACAGCAAACACAAATTATATGATCATGGAAAACTTATATTTACCCTGATTTTTGTTCATCCACTTATTAGCTGAAGGTCAAAACTGGCAGTTCTTTAATTCGTTATAAAGAGATATTAAAATATACAAGCGCTGTTTGATATCTGTTGTCCTCTGCTACGCTCAACACTTCACAAAATCATTCTTATGAAATTACAATAAGTAATATTACTTCAAGACTATTAATAAAAATTACTGAGATTTGTTGATTGAGTATGAATCACAGAATGTTGCAACAGCAACTCTCCAAATTAAGCAGTTTTGAAACAAATATTCAAGGTAGGTACATACTTTAGCTTCAACTGTGTACTTTAAAGAAAGTACTAACAGAGACTTCTACATGACTAAAATGTTTTCATTTAAGGTAAAATACAGGTGTAGCAACGAAAAAAGGCCTGGATTTATTTCTCTTTAGAACTGGATAATCTTAATCTTAAGTCTTAAATGTACATTTATTAAATTTATCACCAGCGCCACGGTGCAGCACACACCACTGGCTCCACAGTGCTGCTGGTGTTAGAAATGATTTATGAGCTGTTACTACTGAACTACGGGCAACATTTTTGAAGAGAGCTTACAAATTATAAGCTCTGTAAACCATTCATATTATAGCCTTTACTGTAGGGAGACGTAACCAAAACAAAACATTGTCTGTGAGGGTGTTGCCCTGACAGCAGTCATTCTTTAATAGTATGTTTGTGTGTGTGTTTGGGGGGTGGGGGGCATTTTATAGGAACAAAAACATTATCAAGGTGTCTGTGATGTCATCAGAGCCCATTTGAGCCCCTCGTGCTTCTATTTGGCTTCTAATTGTATGTCAGTTATGATGCTCTGCACTCTGTGTAAGCCTTGTTAATTCTCACATGCGACATAATTTAGTTGTTAAAATTGAGCTATGACAGCATGTCCATGTTAATACTTTATCTACTTGACATGGGACTCAAATAATTATTTATGGGCTGCCACTGCTGAACTACTGGCAGCATTTTTGAAGAGGGCTACAAATTATAATATCTGTAAACCATACATGGTATGGCTTTTACTAGAAGGAGAAGGAGACAAAACATAGAAGGTAGCAACAAGGCTTTTCACTCCCCTACTAATCTTAGCAGGTTGACTCCACCTTCCTTCCTTGGAGCCTAATGTCAGACCTTCATGTTAGTCACTTTACCTTTATGCGCCTCCCTGCAGCTGAATGAGGCATCTGTGAACGTGGATATACACTGAATGCTGACCAAGACGTGTTCTGCAGATCTTTAAGAGTGTAGCGCTCTTTTCAAAAGGCTGAAGACTTTTTGGATGTTTTGACTGGATTTGTGCATGCACAAGCTATGACTTAAGTTTTTCATTGACTCCAGTGGCTGTGTAGTTGCACTTTACAAGTACAAGCTCAGTCTCAAGCAAATATACAAAACAGCTGGTAAGCAGTATTAGTAGTATGTGGTGATGTGGTAGTAGTTTATAAGCCATCAAAAACTGGTATTACAGTTTGTGTATTGTTCTGCAGCTTCTGTGCAGCTTTCCACTCAAAGCTGGATGATGCATTAGTGGTGCAATGTAGTTGTGGTCTACTGTGTCCAGAAGTAGCTGGTGTAATTAATTAGTTGTACTGTCTGTACTTATCTTGTAGTAGACTATCATATTCTTTTATATGTATGAATTTGAGTATGATTTTGTTGTCAGTGCTTTTAAAATAGTGCAGACTCACAGTACTTTCTTTTGACCCTTTTGCATTAGCCTCAGAACCAGACATCTTATAAAGTGTATCTTCTGCAGCTCTTAATGGTTTAGGTGCAAAATGACTAGCTTGCATTTCTTTGTTTGCAGCTAAACTGCCTGCACAGCTAACACTAAGGTTTCTCTGGGATCTTTAGTCTCAAATTATGTTTCTGTTCTTTGGAGTTGAATCAAAACACATTTAAATTGGTAATCTCTAACATAACTGTTGTCAGTGTGGGGGTGACACCTTGACTTTGCCTGGGAAGCCCTTTTACTGTTGCATAACTCAATCACTTGTGTGCTAGAGGTGCTAATTTTATCCTCTTTAAAGGGCTTAAGTCCCATTAACGCTAGAGCACAGTGTATCAGACAGGTGTGATTGACTTGGCATTTGTTCTGTTCTTATCTTACATGTTCTCTGTCCCCTTTCATGTCTAGGACATAAATAAATTCAAATGTTGAATCATGAAATGTTTCACTGAATGTATACAAAGAGCACACCGTGTTTCTATAACGCCCACAATAATTTGTCACGTTGCCCTTTCACCTGCGAATTGTTCTGTGAAGGGAAGTACTAAACTCCTAAACCTGTTAGTATTTGCTGAGAAATGTTATGAGTATTTGATGTGCTTGCTGTCAGCATAAATATTCCAGGTGTTCAAGTTGTGAAGGTCAAGAGTGTACAAATGGCATGGGCATTTACTGTTACATAACTGTGCACGTCTGCACTCCACAGAGGATTGAGAGGCTGCACAGGGGACAGCTGATCTTTAAGTCAAAGAGGCTTTACTCCAAACCACAACAAACTTCAGATACTTGCTGCTTCAGTGACATGATGAAGCAGTTACACTAAAATTTGCATAGCAGGATGGATGAGATCATGATGGATGTGAAATTAATAACTAGTGTCTCTAAGCAACAAAATTACCATGCTCTGGTGATATTTTTGTAATACTTTAGTAATTAAAAACTAGAAAATGGCAGTATTTATGTCTATATCACGTATTTATATATGTGCAATATTTACTTGCAAAGATGTTTCCAATATGCATACCCTTCTACAGCCTTACATGCAGTATTCCTTGCACATCTTTGATTCAATACACAAACCGATGTTTTTTAAATTATCATAAATTACTATGCATGGTCATACAACAGAAGCAACAGCAGCAGTAGCAGAAATAACAGCTGGTGTTCTGTTTATTCAAAGTTCCCAAGGAAAATGTGATTTATTTCGTTAAAATGCAGATTATAAACATGTCATGCTGTGCTAATTGTTACAGAATAATTAATACAGAAAGGTAATTTCCTAACTTTCACAACTTTGCATGCATTCAAAATGCAGAATGTGCTGATTTAATTGAATTTAATCATTTGTGCATATGCCTCCATTAGTTACTTAATCACCCAATAAACACTTTTTTGAAAATAGTAATGTTGCATATAATATTGTGAATTTGATTACTATTGCATTTCTGTAACACAGTAGTCTATTGCCATAATATTAATACAATTTTAATTTTTTGGGGGGTTGCGGCCATCTTTTCTCCCCACTTTTTAATGACAATGTGCTTTGTGTTGCTTTGTTAATGCATACTGTTGTCCTGTAAATGTAAAGACATATACTTCTAAACCTCTGGCTTACAACCTACTGGCTATGGAGGGTTCAAGTTATCCCCACTGATGTCACCACTACTACATGCTGCTCTGGTCTTTTGCTAAATTATCTCTGTAAATGTTAAAGATTGTCTTAGCACTTCATGTACCTGTAAGTGCATAAAACATACTATTGGTTCCATACATGGTAATAATGAAATTGTTTTACATGGCTTCAGCTCTGCTTCAGCTTATGTATATTATATCTGCAACCTGTGCCTCATGATTCTTTACAGATAACATTAATAAAGTTGGTTGTCAGTGATAAAAAAAACTTATCAAAAATAAATGTGTGCCTCTTTTCATTTAAACCCTTTCACTTATTAATAATGTTATTTTTCTTTTTTACAACTCTCAGTGCCAACAAAATGCAGAAGCAAGTTGAGGTCAGGATGGACGAGAGCCACCTGGAGCCGATAGTGGACACTCCTGAGAGTGCATGTGGTGGTCTGTGTGATAAAATTATGAAGAACATGGTTCTGACTCTTACAATCCTTGGTAAGCTTATAGTACTGCTACTCCCCTTTTAATATTCAAAAGCCTTTATTGTCATTCGTCAGTATGCACAGACATGGGGTGGACTGAAATGTTGTTCCTCTACACCCACAGTGTACGCATTCTTAAAAAGAGAAGAAAAACATGTTACATTAAAATAATCACATGAAACAATATTAAGATAAAAAGTAGATAATAAAGGAATATAATGACAATAGATCGAATCAAATAACAATAAGTTGTGATTAAAATATGAATTTCCAAGGAGACAAATCAAAATGTGAGAAATAGAAGAATATAAGTTTGATGCTACACGTGTTTATACAGTGTCTCTAGAAATACTGTAGATATGTAGAAATGTGCTCATTCTTTTATTTTATTAGCATGCTGTAACATCAATAGGTAAATTAATATTAATGTGTTGTCCATTGCACATGTGTGCATGTATGTTACTGTATGTATATAGTAACATCAATGGAAAGGTGAGATTTTTATACTGTATTTAATTAATTAGTCAATCAAATTATATGTAAATGTTTAACACAGATGTTGATATATTTTATTTAAACACATTATGTGTTTATGGTTAATAAGTCCTGGCTTTTATTCACAGAGTGCTGTGTTTGATTTATGCTTTCTCTCTGGCTCAGGTGTGTTTCTAGGTTCCATTGCTGGAATGTTGCTGCGGCACTTATCGCCTCTGCCTCCTGATGTTATTATGATCATTGGCTTCCCAGGGGAGATACTAATGAGGATGCTGAAGATGCTTATTTTGCCTCTTGTGGTTTCCAGTCTGGTCACAGGTGGGTGAGATACAGTAACTGCTGCAAACGTTCCTGCTAAATTTGCTGACAAGTGACCTGAAATTAGGTTGCATGCTGCTACTTGTTGCTATCTGGGACTTGAATTGCAACAGGAATGATGTGAGTGGGTGTGTTGTGAAATGTTAATAAAAATGCACATTTTTTTGAATAGAGAAAAAGCTGAGAACACGAGGCACATAGTTATTGTTGGGTGTACAAGTTCACAGCTGTTACTGTTTTCCCAAACTTTCACTATTTTTTGTGTGAACATAAAATTCATACTGGATACAAAATCAAGCTACAGGGCTACAATTGTATTTATTTGATTAGAATACCAATATACAAACTATGCCTCCAGCATTTCCACATATAACCATATACATACTATACTGTATATACATATAACAATCTAAGCATTTATGTTTTAGGCACTCTTGAGTATTGAATACTTAGTTTATTGTTCTGTAAAACATGTGCCAACAGGACTAGCCGGTTTGGATGCCAAATCCAGTGGCCGCTTAGGCACCAGGGCCATGGTGTATTACATGTCAACAACAGTGATCGCAGCTGTCCTAGGAGTGATCCTGGTGCTGCTCATCCATCCCGGGAACCCCAAGCTGAGGGCTAATCTTGGACAGGGAAAGAAGAACGATGAGGTGTCCAGTGTGGATGCTTTTTTTGATCTCATCCGAAATCTTTTCCCAGAAAACTTAGTCCAGGCCTGCTTTCAGCAGGTAGGTGTCTCAGAAAAAGTTTTCACCCACCATGTAAAGTGTGAGTCATATGTCAGTTGCTCCAACTCTTTGTTTTGTTTTCTTTGTTTCTTGTCCAGATCCAGACAGTATCCAGCAAAGTACCAGTGCCCACAAACAGGACCAAAGCACATCCACAGTTTACAGTCAAAAAGTCACTTCAGTTTAAGAGTGGGATGAATGTCCTGGGTAGGTGAAAAGTTTGAAAACACTCCTACTATGTAGCTGACAATAAATGGCTGCAAAGGTTAAGATTACAAGGTTTCAATTACATAACCAAATAGCTATAAATCACTCATGTAACACATACTACTAGTGATGCTGCATCGGACTTTATGACAAAAATAAAATATGAATGTAAGAATAAGTTTAAAGTTTCTTTTCACCAGTTATATGGATTAAATGCATTTAATCACAAGCACATTATTGTAGTAATGGAAACATACCAAAGAAAAATACACAGTATGTTTTATTCAGTGCATGATTAGCCCTCATTCTAGTATATTCATTTTTTTTATTTAATTATTGACCTTGTAATTTAACACTGCTGAATTGTGTGTCTCTAAGGTCTGATTGGATTCTTTGTTGCTTTTGGAGTCATTATGGGAAAAATGGGAGAAAAGGCCAAGCTGATGTTGGACTTTTTCAACGTCCTGAATGAGATTGTTATGAAGCTTGTTAGCGCAATTATGTGGTAAGTGCTGCCAAATGAGCCCCTGGTTTTTGATCCCCCCCAAAAATTATATTAATATACAGTGTCCCAGAGCAAGAGATAACAAATGATAGGATGCTTCTATCCCCAGTGTTTTACTATTTTCTTATTACTATGCAAATTTGTGCAAAATATATACAAAAATACACACTGATCAGTCACATTTGACAAGAGTCAGCACATGCAGTGTAACACAGCTGTCTGCAGGGCTGTGTAGACTAGTCAGAGTGTCCCTGCTGACCCCTGTGCACCACAACTTAGTATGTTTGGGATGTTGTGATTGACATCTCATCTCACCCTGTGGTTATCTTCAGGTACTCTCCGATAGGTATTGCCTGTCTCATCTGTGGAAAGATCATCTCCATCGCTGACTTGGAGGTGGTTGCCAGGCAGCTGGGGATGTACATGATCACTGTGATAGTGGGACTCATCATCCATGGAGGCATCTTCCTTCCGCTTATATATTTTGTGATAGTAAAAGAAAACCCCTTCAAGTTCTTCATGGGCATATTCCAGGCTTGGGTCACAGCACTTGGAACAGCATCAAGGTATGGGAGATTTCTATTTTCTTAACACATTATAACCCTCTCTAACGTGCTGCATTTTTCTAGAAATATTCAAATTTCCCTTAAACTTATGATCTCATGATAAATGATGTCTTCTCGGACCATACTAACATTGTCTAACATTATTTTTTTCCATGATAGCTCCTGTCCATCACAACATTAAAAGCACAAGGCATTAAGTCATTACACAACATAGTTATGGAGATCATCATTAGAAGATATTTACCTGTGTCTTAATCTTAACACCTTGCTATCTCGCTAAGATCGTAGGTGACAGTGGCTTTAAAAGTTCCACTAGTTCCTAGTACTAAACACCAAGATTTGACCTCAGTGAGATTTCCTGACTAAATACTTAACTAAATTGTAAGTGTATCTTTTATTCTAAGTGGTAACTATGGAACAGTCTTACCAGCCACTTTGCTTCCGTGTGGGATATCTGTCCTTTACTCAATGTTTTATTAATGACATGAGATGCTTTTCCCTCCCTGAGGCGAGCTTGGTTATTTCAAGTGCCTGCCTGCTCAGTTCTCTACCATCTACAAGAAGCACTTATTAATTACTGGGCAAAACAAACAAAACAACTGCTGAGTCACACTCACAGTCTATATCAGATTCATACTTTCACACTAGTATGTGTTTTTGTTTCTTTGGTGACATTAATCTTAAACACGTCTAAGCCTGTATTAGGCTGTTTCCTCTAACAAATGAACTATGAATAAATTACCATAGTTCAAAGTAGTTGTATTACAGTATGAATAAAAGAATAGTCTAATTAATTTTAAAGAGCATCGCAACTTCTAGTGCGAATTAGTCAAATGAATTCATGACTCTATAGTCAAGCTATAATTTGTTGTAAAGTTCTTTATTTTTGCAGGTTTTCAGTGCCAGATTGGAAGCAGAGTTTGTAAATTGAACTTCACTACATGCTGTTCATGACTATCATAATAAACAATTTCTTCCTGTTGTCTGTTTGTTTGTTTGCTGCAGTGCTGGTACCTTGCCTGTCACATTCCGATGCTTAGAGGAGAATCTGGGCATCGACAAGCGAGTAACACGTTTTGTCCTCCCAGTGGGTGCCACTATCAACATGGACGGCACAGCGCTTTATGAGGCTGTGGCTGCCATCTTCATCGCACAGATGAATGGGATACAACTCGACTGGGGCCAGATTGTTACTGTCAGGTATGAATACAGAAAGATATCACACACATTTGCATATATATATATTTTGGCTGCCAAAAATCTGCCAAATTCTTCTCAACGTGGCTTCAAATCTGCATCCGAATTATTATTATTTTTCGCTCATTATGGTTTTCTTGTGGATAGTGGATATATTTTTCACACAATCAGTCGCACAATCAGTTTAGATAAGAAATTGTATACACACATATTTACACGTATTTGATTGATTATATTGTCATCTCTAAAATGGATTATTTTAATTTGATACTGGATATTTAAAGTGTATCTCCTGTTTAGTATGACAGCCACCCTGGCCAGTGTTGGAGCAGCCAGTATCCCCAGTGCTGGACTTGTGACCATGCTTCTGATCCTCACAGCGGTGGGGCTACCTACACAAGACATCAGCCTCCTGGTTGCTGTCGACTGGCTATTGTGAGTTCAGCATCAAAACAAATATATTTAGCACTTACAGACACTATTTTTTGGTTTATTTGTTAATGTGAATGTGAATATGTAATAAAATCACCACATGATAATGACTTCTCATTGCACAAGTTTACCATCAAATATTCAAATTGTATAGTTTGATGAATCTACTGTATAGACAGATCTATAATAAACAAAATATTTAACTTTTTAATGTTTTGAGATTATACAAACCTATACATCTCACTTTTCTGTCTATTGACAGGCCTTAATATAATATAATATCACATAACCTGCCCCACCTTCAGATTCACCTATTTACAGATATCATGTTGATTCCGTGACTGTGAGTCATTCATTTAAAAGGTGGAACTCTATGAACCAGAAACACTAATTCAGTAACAGTACATAGTACATAATGTACACTTTCACAAAGCCACTCAGAACAATAAACCTTTTGTGGAGTCTTCTCAGTATGAGTTTTCCTTTTCTTTTCTTTTCTTTTTGCGTCACAGGTAGTTAGCATGCTAGCATCTATGTGAGGCTGTCTAGACCACTGTCAGAATGCCATGCTATGTTGACAATGACAATGGGATGGTGATGTTTTGTGAGATATCATGTTTATGATATTCACAGTCTTGGTTTAGGTTGTTTGCATGTGACAATTTGCTATACAGAGCATATAATTTGTTATGCAGGTATTCGGTGATAATCCAGTATGGCCTACTGGACAAACGGACTCACTAATTAATCACTATTTTCTTTATTTTTCATGTCTGCTCTTAAATATGCAGGGATCGTTTCCGCACTTCAGTCAACGTGGTTGGGGACTCCTATGGAGCAGGTATCGTTTACCATCTTTCCAAAGATGAGCTTGACACCTATGATGCTCAACAGACCCGGATGGATGACTTTGAGATGGCAAAGACACAGTCCTTCTTTGAAAATAATACCAACCAAAATGTATATGCTCATCACAACTCAATCTTGATAGACGACTGCAAGGTACATTTCACATTAACGGACATAGAAACCTGTATGTAGCAAATCCTCCCCAGCTCTGTCTGTGCGTGTCCGTGCTTGTGGTTCCATCTATCTGACTTCCTATATTGGTGTAAATAAAAATGTTACATTTTCCTTGAAGAAAATGTATTTTTAAAAGGGGTGAAAAGCTAAATAAATATTTCTATATTTATTTATTCACCTGTTAATAATATGAAAAAGCAGTTTTTGTGATACCAAGTTTTATTTATTTTTTCTATACTTACCATCTTCAATAACTTTCTCTCTGATGAAATCCGAATGAAAGTGTGATTATAGCACAAATCATATGCAATGCGTTGTCTAGTACACTATTTTATTTGATTTGTATTTCTTTGTCTTGATTTGATTAAGAAGCTGTTTGTTTCTTCTTCTGACAATTTAATTGGACATGTATTTGTGGTAGCCCTGACCAAATTACAGTTTAAAATGATTGGCCATCAGAGTTTTTGTAGTCAGTGGTATACATAAAGACTGCTGTTTCAAAATCTTTCATCTGAAGTAATACATCCATTCATTAAATGCCTATCTCAGTTTCTATATTGTAGTTTTCTAAACCAAAACCAGCAAAATTGCAGTTAATTTTGGACAGTTTCACTCATTTGTTTGATATTTTATTGCCTCTCTAATGCAACTTTTTGTTCAGTGTTTAAGTTGCATTATGATCATTTTTGATAACTGATGAACGTTGTAATTCGGTTGGGCAGAGAATCCATGAAATACATGGCCAACTCTAATCCTCTATGCTCTTATTTGATTTTGTCAATAACAAAGCTTACTGACTTGTAAACAGCATCGCTACATCATTGTATCAGAGAATGAGTTGACTTGTTTTTATGTTGGGGACTAGCAAACTAAAATCAGCCCTATTCTTATTGGCCTGAATGTAATGAAGCAATGGCTTCTCTGCTCCCAACCGCTCGGTTGTAAATGATGGTGCCTTGCCCCTATAGTCAGATGTTTTTGGTAATTGCTTACAGGTCACCATGGGCACAAATGGTAACACTGCAGAGTTTTCTCTTGTTGAGGAGGACCCATGGAAATGCGAGTAAAGCAGATTTTGATGTTTCTACACCAGCTTTTACTTTTACTGCCCACACAACTGTAACAAACAACAACGAATTTCATACAAAGAGAAGAAAAAGTGGAAACTGGCAGTTTCAATTGTACTGCAAGAGCAACCAGCTGGCCAGTCTTTTTCTTTAAGTTACCCCTTCGGGTAGCTACTGGAGCAAACCACAGATGAGTCACCAACTTATATTAGATCTTACATTTGCACTAACTAGACACAAACTTTGATGAACTCGTGCAATTCATGAACTTTGTACAGAAGATTAAAATATTTGGTTGCCTCAGGGCCTTATTGGTGCTGCTGCAAGCTTCCTGTCCTGTCAGTGAAAGATTTTTTCTTCCTTGTGCAACCTGTTATTTATTTTGTATTCTATTTTATGGTATTTTTTGTATTGAAACATGTCTTTTGTAGCTTTACGAGCAGAGATATGATGTGCAGATGATGGCCTTGCAAGTTAAATATTATAACAAGACCAAGTGAGGGATAATAGAAATGTTAGCATAAAGCAACTTAGATAAAATGTTACAGATCAACATGTCTTCTTGTGACATTTTCATCAACACACTAGAAATAATGCAAACTGCATTTGTAGGTGAAAAAATGATGGATTGATGGACTGAATGAAACAGTACAATGTGTGAAATTATGATGTAAGTGCAGGATGGTTAAACTGCATTATCCTTGACTGTTTGACTCATGAGGATTACACCCTGATGTCACACACATGGTCAAGCCTAAGAGGCAAAGCTTAGAAGAGGGCACGGCTGCTAAATGTGGCAACACAGAGCTACAAAGCAAAGAACAGAGCATCAGCAATTCATTCATTTACATATAGTAATTATTTTTTTACATGTGTTTGTTATGAAGCAGTGAAGCAGTGAGTTGTAGTCAAAATGTATGCCTGTGTACTGGAATTCATATGTGTCTATGTGTTTCTGAGACCAAGAGAGAAAGATTAGAAAGTTGGAGGTGCAATGAGAAAAAAGGGAGGATGATGTCTCTCAAACTTTTAGCAGGCCAGTGCATTGCTCTGTTTTATTTCTGTTTATTTCTTTACTACAGTACATGACAACCTTGCCTTGAAGATGTCAGCTGCAGAGTGCAGTCAGTCTCATGACTGTTTTTGAATAAAAGTTATTACTCTTAATTTCAGTAGAATACCTGGACTGAGAGAGGAAATGAAACAGCCCCTCGTTCCAGCTTTATTGCATTCTGAGTAAGGACAGCTAGGCCTTCCTCACAATAAATTATTTAGATGGTCAAACTCATCAGAATAAAAATGCTAAATAAATAACCCACTTATAATTACCTGTAGAACTAATTAGTTATGTGTTTAGCAAGTGCACAATAGGTTAAATTCTGTCTATACATAGTTCTGAAACCAACATTGGATGTTGGCTGAATACAGAGTCCATGTATTTCAGTATAGGTGACAACAGGATTATTATTATTTTTTCTTTTCATATAAGCAACAGCTTATACATTTATGTTTAAAGTGCCTCCTTGCACTTTGTGTATATATTAAGTTTAGATATGTCTATCAGAATTGTTTTTGCTATACTAAAGGTTTCTATAAAGACCATATCTATATGTATGCATAGAAGTAGACAAACACAGACAAATGATTTGTCTGTGTTTTTAAGAGAAATTACTGAACTTCCAAATGTTTGTCAGGAAAAAAAGCCCAGAGTTTTCCACTGTTTTAATGAGTGAATGAATGTATGAATCTTTTTCAGTGCAGATTTGATTATTTCGGAATTATGAAAACATTACAGCAGTTTTAGGTGTGTGGGAATACTGGTGTTGGTAACTACAGGGCGTCTTCTTTTTGTGAGACTGAATCATCAAGTCTTTGGAACAAATTCTGCCTTCCTCAAAATGGGAGAGAGTCTTTCTTAATGATTATCAGCATAACCTGATTTATGTCAAAATGTTATATAATCCATGCAATCTATATAAATTCATGATATCACATTTCTATCTTTTTAATTTCATCATTGATTTAAATAAGAATACGTTGGCCTAGAATAGTTTTCCATGAACATATGAAATTGCGAAGATTTTAGATAATTAAAGATATATTTTCTATGTTTCTTTTTGATTTCATGCACACATTGGTCCAAGAATGTTTTAGTGTTTTTTTCTTGTGTTTGACATTTATTGTAATGCAGAATTTCTTTTGACTTTGACTGACTGAAGACGTACAAGATTCAAAGCACTTTTAACAACTAATGTATTAAATAAAACAAACAGAACACAAAATGTTTGTCAAGCTAATTAATAAAAAAGTGCATAAATGTGTAAATATTAATGAAATCAAATAAATATTTATCAATGTGCTGCTGTTGTCTTTATTTCTTACATGCGGACGGATACAGCATGTAGCTAATGCTCGTTACAGCTGAAGTGCTGTGCGGCTTGTTAAGAAATGCAAAGGAAGTGGGAAAACAGAGGTTCAAAATAAGTTACAAGTGCATTCTTACTAATAAAAAATAACATTACAACAAAGACACCTGACAAAAACTCAACTAGACACAAATATTTGTAAACTTAGGAAGACCAGAAAATGAAATGAAACTGTTAACATTTGTCTCTTACCTGAGCATATTTACACTTTACATTTAATAAAATAGCTGACAATAAATACATCAACCAAAGATTTTGAAAGTTACTAGGAAAAAAAAGATTCTTCTTTCAGACTAGGCTCAGAGCTGATAAGTCCTGAAACTTTCTTCTCAAAAACCCTGACAGTTCTGTTTAAGTAATTACATTCATCTCCTCCAGACATATTGATGTTTAGCTGCGTGGAAGCTCGTCAAGAGCAACAATTGTATACTCTGCCGAATTTCTATTCTCCCTGGGCTTGTCTTTTTGTAGGAACGTCTCTATCTCTAGCTCCCTCTGTTGGTTGGTTTTGGTTTCTGGCTGGGATACCTGGCTTGGTCCATACCACCTGTGCAATTAGGAACAATGAGCATTGAATTATATTCTCGAAAAAAAACTAATGACATATGTTGTTCTCTTATGATTCTATAATTTTAAAATTAAATCTTACTTTTCTTTGGTAGTGACGGCAACACAGACAATTACCAGTGCTGCAACACCAACAACACAAACAAGGATGATGATCCATCCTGGAGATAAGGAGGAGTGGGAGTTAATAAGATAGACTGTGTTAAGGCAGAATGAAATCATGGAAAAGTCTGCTTTTCATACATTTTTTTGGACTTACCTGGTGTACTTTGTCCTTTGTCCTGGCGTGGTTCGTGATTGACAGCTCTGTTGCCCTGGACTGAATTTACTATTAAAAATATAAAAACAACAAACAGGCTTAAAATCTTCTATAGGTTCTGTGATAGTAACTTTAGACACGCTGTGTCTGCTGGGGCAGAATGTTAAGATATTTACCTTCAATGACTTCCGTGACTTCTGTAGCAGTGGTTAAATCTGGCTTTAGAGCTGTTGAAGTTGATGATGATAAAGTCCGGGTATTGTACGTTGCTGACTTTGCAGTAGTAGTTGAGTCCTCAGACATTCCTGACCCTGGTTCAGCATCTAAATCTTGGCTTTCTGTGGTCACTGTTGGTGGGCTTGACGTTAACAAAGGAGCCCTGGCTTTTTTTTGGAGGCTATTGGAAACCGTAGCAGGGTATTGGTCTGGCTTCTCTCCATGTATATGTGCTGAAGTCAGGATATTACGTGGTGTTGTTTTTGCAGCAGTGGTTGAGTCCTCAGACATTCCTGACCCTGGTTCAGCATCTGATTCCTTGGGTCCTGTGGTCAGTGGTGTTGGGCTTGACATAAACGAAGGAGCCTTGGCTTCTTCCATTCTTGATCCTGATTCCTTGATTTCTCTCGCTACTGTTGGTATCATGGTGGTTGACAAAGAAACTGTGTCTTCTTTTTTAGGGATGGATGTCATACTGAACATTGTAGTTGTATATTGGTCTACCATCTCTCCGTGTCCAGAATCAAAAGTTTTGAATGTTATTCCTTCTTTAGTAGATGGAGTACTTTGGGTGGTAGATTGATCTGATCCGTCTCCAGTGCCGTGTGTAGACACTGCAGAGGTAGAGCTCTGAGTTTTTGAAACATCCTGAAATGTTGGTGTATAGTGGTCTTTATTATCCCCTTCAGAAGTGCTCTCAATCATTTCACTCTTCTTGAAGTCAGAGGATGGCTGCTGCACTGTATGAGTGTTTGCGTTTCTTTTGGGTATTTGAGTAGTGAGTGAAGGGATAAGGAACTCATCCTTCATGGCCTCTTGGAGAACATCACTGTCAGGTTTAGTGAAGATCCCAGCTAAGCCAAGGAGGAAACATGAGACATGAGAGGAAAATTTATAAAGAGACCACACAGGGATTAGGTGATTAACCCCAAATTCTTGTATAAACTTGTGTTTTGGTAAGATAGATGATTAATCTAGGTGGTTTGGAAGAAAGCCAGTGTTATCAAAGCACTAGTTTTAAATGAGAGAATACTGCAGGTATAACACACCCAGTAGATTATAGAAAAGCCTTTTCTTTATCTTTGCTTTATCTGGAAGGAAGTCTGAATCAAGATTTTTTTGTAATAAAAAGAAGAAGCAAAGGACAAGTCACACAATATATTAAAGTTCTTCATTGTATTTCAGCAGTAAATCCTATACTTCCCCACTATGTTTACCTGCAGCTATATCTACTAACTACTTTTCATTTAAGATTGAAATATAGTGCATGATGGACTTGCAAACTGTAATACGTAGACAAACCAATACAACCTTGTTACAGCTTACAAAAAATATTTATGTTAATATTTAGTGCATGTCTATGAACTATTGTTCTTAACTTTAAGCCTCTCTGATTTTGTTTTATTGGAAAATCTTCACACATGGCCACACCAGTCAAGTTCAGTTCTGGTGTTTCCTATGAAACCACTTGTGTGAGAGCTCATTTGATCTTTGGTTTCACCTTATTCAAAACACAAGCATGAATGCACCTCCCAGAGTACTGCAGGACATTTTACAAAGCCATATTACAAAAGCATGTAATCTGGATGTGCCAGTGAAACCTTTGGACCAGCAATGAAATACGACTCTTATAGAAAGAGATGGGGCTAAAGTATAAATAGCATCTTAGGTGGCAGCGGGGTGATTGCTACCGCAAAGGATAAGGAAAAGGACATGTTTCAGATGTCTGCACAGGACAATTTTTATATATATTTTTCCAGACTGCATTAAGCATGCCTGTGTCCTTTTCATTCTAAATATCAATGACGAGAATATGTCATTTAACCATTTTAACTACTGTATCTTTGAGTAATCTTAATTTTACTGTTGCTAAAAACTTTTTTAAGTATAATGGACAATCAAAAACAAATATAATAAGACAATTATTTTCACTTACTACTAACAGGTGTTGAATGGACAGCAGCAAGAAGACCAATTATCACTCCCACAAGAAGATTCTTAATTTTCATTCCCGACACTGGTGATGGAGCCATGAAGTGAAGTAAACTCTTACAGAGCTGGAACTGGTTAACACACTAACCTTTAATATGACTCAGATGATGCCTCATGCCTTTTATACACAGCAGAGAGTAGGTGTTCCATCATGAAAACAAAGGCTGAGCACACATGAGGGCTGGTACACCTGAGAGACACACCTTCTTCCTTTCACCCTCTGATGTTTTTTTTTTCATCCTTCTTAGACATCCCACACACTATTCAGGAAAATGATACACAAACATGATTTTAGTCCTTTTAGTTTAGTTAATACAAATATAAAAACATATAAAAACAAATAAGTCACAAACATAGATGGATAGCCAGCAGAAAACACCCCTACAAAATCACTGACCCAATAGTGAGATTATACATGATGCCTGGACATTGACGGCAATGGGGTAGTTCTCAGCTAAAATAATCACTGGATAATAGTAAAATCCTGCACACAGTGAAGTTAATGGATAACAGTAGATAGATAAACCTCAGTGTGATGATGTCAGAAAGGCTCACAGTTGTCTTCTTGCCTGAACTTGCTCTAAGCGTCATACGTTTTTCCCAATCCCAGAAAAGGAAGTATCAAATAAAGCTATTTCCTTGTAATGTCTTACTCCGATACTTTCTCTAAAATTTGAACATTTACAAGCGAAATGATTGTAGCTCCCATATTTTTCCTCTAAATCGCTTCATTTTAAACTATCATTCATTATAGTACATTATATTTGATGTTCTGGATTTAGTCCTGTGTTTTTATTTTGTTTTTTATTTCTTGTTGTTTTGTTGTGTACAGTATAAAACAACAAAAAAGTACTATGCATGATCACAGCATTGTAATAATGTGTACTGCTGCTTTTAACTGCACTATAATAATCTAACTGAAACAAAGATATTCACCTTCATGAACATTACTAACCTCCTTACAATTGTATTATCACTCCAAAACTGTTGCAGAAATGTACACAGTGTATGCAAATTTGCTTACACAAAAAGAAAAGTGTATAGAATAGTATTAAAAAAATATGAATACATAAATACATGTATCTACTAGAAATTGGATACAAATATAGAAGAACATAAATAGAGAAAAATATAAGAAAACGCTAAGAGAAAAATAGAACAATGGAACACATAGAATTAAAATAACTCAACATTTAAAGACAATAAAGCTAAGCATTGTAGTCTTATAGTCTCTGAAAACAGTAGAGCGAGTCAGACAAGATTAGGAAACTCAATAACATTGTGTGAAACAACATTCAAGCTAGTGGGAAATTTGGTTAATGGTGAGATAAATTCTTAGGAAACAGTCCAAGATCTCCAAGATATCATAGACTGCGCACGTCTCAAGATGCAATGTCATTTTGTTGTTTTAGAATGTTAATACTCCCTTCTAGACTGCACCAGAAACATTTTACCTCAGATTTGGCCCAGTATCACTTCCCTGTAGGCTGAATTACTGTGTGCTATGCAACGGAAATTGATGCGTCACAGCAGAGCTTTATTCTCACGCTCCAAGTCATGTTTATGACTGTGTCATTTATCATGAATTACTCAGCATGTGTGGGTGAGCACATGTCCAGTCCTGCACTCCACACCCAGCTATGGTTAATATGTGTTACTGTTATAAACTGAGGTTTACAATATATACAGGAAAAACCTGAACGTTTAAACACAAGCTTTGCTTTCACAAGCAATCAATAGTCAGCTTTCAGTGGCTAGACGCTTTTGTGATTCACCATTCAGGTTATTCTCACAATGTGGTCAGCTGGTGGGTGTGTGGAAAGGTCTGCAAAATATACAATGAAGTAAGTAAACTCCTTTGAGACAAAATGTGGGAAAATCAATGATTTTAAAACCCTATAAATATAGGGAGCAAACATTTAGATTAATTATTAATTCTTACATTACATTGCCCTTTGAAATTCTGTAGTTTGGAGAAAATGCTGAAATGTAACTTTTTAGGGCTAATTGTCTATGTGTTTCATCAGCCTGCAAACAGCAGGGGATTGCTAACTGTGGCTAACATGAATAATGGCTGAATTCTCATTTGGCGTTGAGTTGTTTCTTTACATTTAGAGGTATTTCAGGTCAGAGCAGTATTTCATTTGGCTGAACATCCTGCATTTTTCAAAAGCAAACCTTGATGTGAAAATCTAGCGTCTGGTGTTATAAGGTTTTCTCAAAAAATGTAAGTACATTTAAATCTTGAAAGTTTTTAACAGTCTGAAACTTTAAAAAACATGGTCTGACACTACTGGACAAATGCCTCACCTATGAGAGAAATGTAAGAGAAGAATATTTAGTGGTCACATTTTCCACTAATGGCTCATACGGTTACCCTTATAAAAAGAAGTAAATTCAAGTATACTATTAGTATAAGTCTTTTAAACTAAAAATGAGCAAGTATACCTTTAGTTTACTTTCTATGTACTTATCAGACGTATACTAGACAAAGAAGTATTTAAGTATACTTGCTGTAAACTGACAAGTGTATAGAAAAGTCTAAGTATACTTGTAGTTAAACTTAAGTATGTGTGACATGGCGTTTTACCTTTTAAACAGACTAAGCATGGTCGGTAATTAATAGTTGAATTATAAACTTAGAACCACTAGTAAGAAGGCTGAGCTGCTTCTCAGTAACTTAGTTAGTCAGTAACTCAGTGACTGACACAGCTGTGCTACAGTTCATCAACATGAAGTCAAACTGCATGAAAACTATTAACAGTTATTCAGAAGTGCACTTAAATCAACTGAAAAGGAGAAGGAATATTTTGATCATCTAGAAAGTATAATAAAAAGTAAAGAAAGTACTAGAAAGTATAGTAATACTATATATAAAAGTTTATTTTCGGTATATTTCAAGGGTACTTTTATAAACTAAAAAGTGGGCCAATTTAGTACCAAGAAGTATTAAAATAGTATACTTGTAAGTATACCAACAGTACATACACATAAGTGTACTTACTATACTTGCAGTATACTTAAGTATACTTGAAGAAATGAACTTTAAATATACTTCTTTTTCGTAAGGGTATGCCCACAGACACACATCGATTTCAGTATTATCAGACTTTCAAAAACATCATGCTGGATTTGCTCTGTGTTTATGTATAATCAACTGTATGAATGGATAAATACTTGCAAAACAGCAGCGCACAGGGCCTTTGAAGGGTATGTCCGATGGGTATGTGCAAGCCAATTAGCAGTCACTGCAAAAGACTCCCTCCCTCAACCTTGCTGTTATCTTGTGTTTTATAGTGGCCACCATTGTTCCCATAATATCCCAAGGCAACAGAGTGCAGCAACTTGTGCACTGCAGCTCTCACATCTACTACCACCATGAATAACTAAGGCAAACTTGACAAAGCCTTTCACTGAAATAAAATTCTATCAAAAAAAAACAGTACTTGTTATCAACATCAAAGTTTGATCATATCATTGACATGTAAAAGTCATTAATCCAATTTATAAACTCAATCTGTACAATCCTAAATCCTAAAAGAGAGGAAGATTAAGTAATTTTTAAACTGAAATTGAAATACACTTGGAGATTAGAATATACAGTTAGGTCCAGAAGTATTTTAGTTTGACTTTTTATGATTTTTTTAATATTTATTTCTTATATATTTATTTTAGCTATTGGTGTAGTCTGGCAGATTTATTTTTCGGCCTAACAGTGGCCTCATTCACTTGCATTGAGATCTCCTTGGATTTAATATTGGGAGCTCCACTCAAATAGGTGCCAAATGCCAACTCAATACCTGATATCATCTCCTTAAATGTTTAATCTCTTGGCTTTTCAGGGAGTCGTTGCTTTTTGAAATAGTCATAGCATGGACAACACTGCTGCAGACTGTAAAATAAGATGCAGCTATAATAAGTACAGAAATGAGTATTAAAAATAACATTATTGTCACGACTTGCAAACTGTGACCAGTAAATCAATGTTATAAATTGCATAAGATGCACTCCTGTTTGCTCTTATGTGACGTTAGCTGCATGGCATCTGAATCTCTCAATATGACCTTGAGTTATACTGCATAGCGGGAAGGAAAGTGAAAACAGTTTAACTGAAGTTTCGGTGGCAGGCATGTTTAATCGTTTAGTTTACTACTGAAACATAATTAATACCAAGGTTTGAATTTAACATAATAAAAGCTGCAAGTCAAAGGGATTGCAAAGCAAGTTGTGTTCATCCACAATTTACTATTGTGTGCCGTGCTGTAAATAAAACCTGCTATATTGTCCAAGCCAACAATTTTGTTTAAGCAAAACAGAACATGTAATTTACTGCTCTATAATCCTAACTTTACTAACAACTGACACCCTGAGAAATGTACTGAACTGGAAACTTGAAACACATACAATGTGTCCAAGTAAGGAAGGTGATACTTGGTTGATTTAGTTACATTGGTTTATGACCTTATGGTAAAAAACTTTACTTGGCAAAACATGAAACAAAACAAGGCAGACTGTTACTTTAAAATGTGCCACTCCTTTTCAGTTGTACTGTAAGTTAGCGATACTCTAGAGCTTTAAGGAAATATGGGATGGGTTAATTTAAACTTATGTAACATTTCTCAATAAATCAGTTGCAAGTAACGATGCTCATAAATCTACTGAATACTTAGATCGTTAAATAAACAAGGTAATGTTGATCAAATACAAATTTTGTCCACACATTTATTTTCTTGCCAGCACTTGCTGGGTTAGTCACTGGATCTCCACCTTGTAAGGGTTGATCCTCCTAGGACCTTAAATATCTATAAAAAAAAAATTACTTGGTTGTAAAATACTTTTCTGATTTATTTAATAAATAGAACATGTCCAATTAAAACATGGTTTTCTTCATAAGATGCCATAAGATGGTTATTGATATACAATATTTAAATCTAGAGTAAAGTTGTAGACTGACCACCTGACTCACCACTAATGTCACCTCTAGATTTACGCTGCTGGCATAGTAGTTAATAAACATTAACAATGCGTACACATTTAAGGTTAAACTGTGTTTCAGAATTTCATTAACATTACTGAATGTTTCAACTAATTTTCTACAATTCTACTTAGCCTGTGCCACTGGTGCAGTTAGAGAAGTTGATAACACCTGACTCTTACTCTGATGAGAAGCCAGTCACTGACATCTGCCAGACTACACCAATAGCTAAAATGGGAACTTCTGTATGGATCTTTGCAGTTACCCTGTACCTAACTCAAGCACTTGGAGTCTTCTCCACAGGAAAAATCCAAGCAACAAAGAGGAGTGGCTGTGTGGAGCAACCACCGACCATTGTACATCTGAATAACTCAGTCCCACAAACAGCATGTTCAGACTAGATGCATGAGTTCTATCGAAATGAAGCCCATTCATGTTTGTTACTTGCTTTGAATAAAACGGTTTGGCATCTACAGTATATGTTTAAGAGAAAGACATACAACATGATAAAAGTGGATACCCTGAACTGTGGTGTGGATTTTGATATCATTCCTATTAGAAACTATTAGATCTGATGGTAATCGCTCATTAAACCGAAAAGCGGCCACGCAGTGCTATATTTTAATTAGTACTGCTCTAATGTTGTCAACCAAAGTCTATATTTGCAATGGTAGAATTTATCCACGCAGCAGACTTTGGAAAAGGTGCAGTGTTTTCCTTTAAAACTTTATGTGAGAAACAGGAACTCTGACTGACTTCTGACATTTGCATGAGTATTTCTTGCTGTTGCTCTCTATTTCTCACTCTGTGTGGGACAAGGAGATACAAACACTGCTTCATATGAAGGTGTGGCTGTGTCTGTGTGGAAGTAATACTCCTAAAGAGCACAGTAAAAATGATCACGTTGAAATAACAAAAAGAGGGAAAGTGTGGAATTTATCATGTGGGTTGATTTTTGACTGTGGAGAGAAGGTTAAAAACGTGAGTCTCCCAGGAAAATCGAGGAGGTTGACAAGTACAACAGTTAGCCTACACGAGTACATAAATAAGTTATGATTTATAGGAGTTCTTAATAATCTTCTTAATAATCTGTCCCTTCCTTCCTGATTGTCAGGACAAAATACAGACAAAATATGATGTAGGCCAGTACAACACTATGTTTGACAAACATTTAAATGACTATCTTTGACAAATTGACCAAAAAGAATAGATGCTGGATGTTATATTTATTGTTATATATGTGTACCTAAGAAAGTGCTCACTAAGCATAAATATTATACTTGACTGTTTCTTTGAATTTATAACTTTAAATAAAAGATTGTGCTTCACAATTATGTATCACATTAATATTACTACTATGTTAACAGGTCAGCAGTTCATTAAAGTTAATTCATTAAAGTTCACTTGTCCAGATGTGCCATTTTAAATTCAACGATGTTAAACAATATATAGAATAATATAAAAATATTGCAGGGCTTATTAGCTCTTTTATTTGTTTTTAACAAACCATCATAAGCTGCAGCTTTACACATGCGCAATACATACACGGACCTTACAAACCTACGTAGCGCTTGTCGCATATTGATGACGTAGCAGCAGTAACATTCGTCGCAGTAACTTTAGGTGTATTTGTTTAACATAGTTTGTTTTAGCCGTGTCGACGAATTTCGCTTCAGAAATAAGGCAAGTTTTTACGCTCCGTGTGCATGGTTTACGTTTTTAGGAATGCTTTTATACTCCTGTACGCCTAAATTCTGCACGTTACACTAACGGCTGAAGCAGCATTAGCACTAGCGTTAGCTACTTGCATGGAAGTTAGAAAATATTTTTTGCACCAATATTTTTATTTAAGAACAACGACAGTAGCGTTAACGACTGTGAAATGCTCATTTGATAAATCAGATGTAACACTTTAAGTGAGTTTCTTCTCAAACTGTAGTTAGTGTGTAGTGTGACAAACGCAACTGTTACTGAAACATCCAGACATGCAACACACGCTGCATATGTTAGATTTCATCTGGGTCTGTCTGATGTTAGATACACTGGCAGGTGAAGTCGCAAAGAACGATTTATTTCACCATTAACCATTAACACTGACTGATCAATCATTTGCCGTATAACACCACACAACAGTGATAACGAAAGCAAACAAATGTGTAAATAATTAAATACAATAACAATAAAACACACAAATCATTGCTGATGCTGATTGCTGCTAATGTAGGTTGAATCTAATGCAGTTGCTAATTCACTGCCAATATTCTTGTCACTCGTGTTGTCTACAAAGAATTAAAATAAACAATAGCAGTGGAACTGGTTTAAAGTAGCATATTTTCAACATCGAGTCTTTTTACTGAACTGAGTGGGACATAATGCATCTAAAGAGATGTTTGTTTATTGGACTGAATGCAGTCTCTTACATCTAATGGAGATGCCATGAGTTGGTTATGTAAGGTATCAGTCTAGCAGATGTACAGTTGTACAAATATGTGTGCTAACATGTAAAGCATTCCAGAGAAACTACAACAGAGTTTAATAGTGGGAAAAAGACTTACTTGTAAATTGTAGATGTTTGGGTTAAACCTATAACAGTGCGCACATGTTTGCAACATGTGCTATAATTTATTTGTCAACGAAGAGATAAGATCAATTGTTCTTGTGGTTGTAAACGTTTAAAGTGCAGCAAAGCATCTGTTTATGGAACTGAGTTGATTGTCTTGTGTTGAGTTATAGATGCTTGTTGTGCCACGTATACTTGTTGTGTAACATTCTTTTCATTTGATTCCCTCTCCAAGGCTATATCTGATAATCTCACTGATTAGCAGACATCTTGAAACATATCCACCTTTTCAAATGAAATGAGCTCATGTCGTCTTTCCCTGGAGTCAGAATTTGCATGCACTTGAAACATGTTGACTTAAATGACATTATCTGTCCCATCTAAATATGTGTGCTGACATGTACTAACTGCATCAGAGTGTCAATGTGCATGAGAGTGACTTTGCATTATAGTTGTCCTCGAAGCTACTTGTATATATTGTGGTGAAAAACTTTGCTAACCAATGTAAAAACGATTTGATAATTTACCTAGACATATCGTGCTTTTAAATTACAATGTAGGGCTACATTTACTGATCAATGTCATGATGTCTTGTGTTTTAAAGCTTGGGCTAGTGAGACCAGCTATGCTGTATGAGTTAGAGACTGTTGGACGGTTAAATAATGACAAGAGGCAGAGATGAAGATGTTGAGGTTCTCCTTAGGGTGACAAGTACGAACAGGAATGAGCACATCAGAGGGACAGCACAGGTTGGCTGTTTTAGGAACAAAGTCGAAGAGGCCAGGTTAAGATGGTCTGGACATGTGCAGAGGAGGGATAGTGGTTATATTGATAAAAGGATGTTGGAGATGAAGATGGAGGTCAAGAG
The DNA here is from genome assembly GCA_900302695.1 of Helostoma temminkii. Classification (NCBI taxonomy): domain Eukaryota; kingdom Metazoa; phylum Chordata; class Actinopteri; order Anabantiformes; family Helostomatidae; genus Helostoma; species Helostoma temminkii. The sequence continues at coordinate 81,867 of OMLM01003119.1, read as the reverse complement.
GAAGGCCACAGAGAAGATATATGGATGTGCTGAAGGAGGAAATTAAGTTATTTGGTGTTAGAGTAGAGGATGCAGAGGATAGAGTTAGATGGAAACAGATGATTTGCTGTGGCGACCCCTGATGGAAAAAACTGAAAGTTGAAGAAGATTAAATAATAGTGTTTTTAATGTTCCAGAATCAGAAGCAGAGCAGCTTGTTGTGATGCTGGTGTGTCTT
>OMLM01003119.1:59405-81630 GCA_900302695.1 Helostoma temminkii | reverse complement strand
CCAAAAGTAGAAGAAGTAGTTTTATAAAATGCCTGACAATTTCCTAAATCTTGACATGTTTTTCCTGTTTAAAATTATATAAAAAGAGAGAAGATGACTGTACACACACACACACACACACACACACACACATATATATGTAATCAATACTGTATATTATCAATATATTTACCACCCCAACCACCAAAAAAAGTAAAACATAATATATGCAGATATATTTTTTCTCTATTAATAAAACTGTCACTGTGATTTGAAATCACAAAGCAGAAAATGGTTATATATTATGTAATTTATTACAGTTTAATTCTTTTAGGGAAAATTCCAGCTGTGTAGCCTGCAGACATCTGTTGACATTAGCTTATCCTTTACGAAAACAGTTATTGTTTGCCATTAGTTAACACAAGCTAACTAACACTATAATGAGTGTCTGTTTGCACAGCAGCATACTTCATGCCTCAAAATTGCAGTTTATTACGTGTAACTATACTCTTTAGTGTGAGAAGTTCTGTCACCTGTTATTTGTTATCATGTAGACATATGAAATCTACAATATCAATATAACTTTTATCATTATCATAAACTTTCTATTATGTAATTGGTGGCAAAAAAAGGTGTGTACCTATCTACCTAGTTTTTTTATCAGAAGATAAAAAAGTCACAGGTGTAGACAAACAAGTGTTTAAGCATGTAACACACAAACAATTATAATCTTTCAGTATGTAAACGAACCCCGGATGTAATAAAAGGTTGAACATCCTTTGGCAGCAGTAACCTTAGACAACTGCATTCTTTAGCTTCAGATTAAACCTGTACAATGTTCAGCAGGACAGTTACCTTAGTCAGGTAGTAAACCTACTACTTAATGGCTTTGGTAAAACAAAATTAGCTTTTTACAATGGCTCTCTTGTAGCCCAGACGTTAGCCCAATCAAGACAACCCCAAGAACTGTTCACACCAGACATCCAGAGAACATGCTGAAGCAATTCTGTAAGAGAGAGTGGTCCAAACTTCATTCTGGACATTATGCAGGCCTAAACCAGGCGGCTATGAACCACTTAAGTCCTGTCAAAGGTGGTTCAAGCATTATTTTAAAAAAAAAACTTACTTTTCACTCTGTGTGTTGGATGTGTTAATAATGTGTTTTATTAGCTTCCCCCACTTTTCTTTGTAAACAGAATAATCAATAGTGGTATCTGGGACTTCTGAAAAGTGCTGTTTATCTGCCCTTTCATCAGAGCAAACCACAACTTCTTCCTAACTGACATGTAGGAGGGGAGGAAGGAGAGGACTTATTGATAACTTATTAGTTCTTTCTTATTCTCCCCTGTGTTATATCCACAGTATCTGATTCCAAAAGGGAATGAATCAAAAGGAGGAAGAAAGATGCTGACAGAATGATGTTTCATTGTAACTTAAGAGCACTAAGCCTGTCTCGTATGACATTAAGATTAATGTTACTATTTCCCAGACATGTCCTCTTGCCATTATTAAATTTGGTCAATGGTTTTCTCAGGAGATGTCATCTTTGTGTGATACCAGCAGTGGTTTCCTAGATGCATGTCAGGAGCCTACAGAGAAGCAGGCAAGTATAACATTAGAGAAAAACATTTTAACTGCATTTGTACAGTGCGATATGGTGCTACATACACATGAACTAGACAGATGTATTCTAAATGTTATGGAGTTGCAGGAAGCAATTTCTAGTAGTGGTAATGATGTGTTGATTACACTTATTAATAATATGTTTCCATAACTGTGACACAGTCCTGGAACAACTCGGCTCAGTCTACACTCAATAATTGCCCCAAATGCCAGGTTGTTCACTTTGTCATTATGTATTATTGAATCTAAACTGACATCTTCTTCCCGTGTAAGTATCTGAAACACACCTTTGCAGACTGACCTGCCACGTCTCATTTTAGTGCTGTTGTTGCCTCTTCTGAACTCACACTTTGTCATTTACTGTATCTCACTGCCTAATTCTATATTGTTATTTTTACCATTATGGGATTGGTCTAGTCTGTGTTAACTTCATTATGGATTTATTCTGTTCAGATGTTTAAGTTTTTATTCATTTTTTGAGTCATTTTTGACTCTGCTGCTGTAAGTGAATTTCCTCTGCGGTGATCAATAAAATGATATCTAATCTAATCTAATCTAATTTAGAGAATGCCAATTTAAGAACTGTGGCAGTAGAGTAAAAGTAGAGAAGGATCAGTGTTTGATTATTTTAGCTGATACAGTCATTTTTAATATGCATGGATCTGCCCCAGTATCAGTACTTAGGTTCTGTATGAGGTATTGCTAGTTTTTAGACAGTGAAGCTCTGGCACACAAGAATAAGCAGCTTTAGGTATGCTAGCGATACATGTTAGTAGGAACAACTTTTTGCATTGTCACTGTACCAATATTTTAAGTGTATTGATATCAATTTGATGTTAAACTTGCGTGATACGATGCATGATAACTTTGTTAACAGTTTTTCTTTTTTAGGAGAAGGAACATCCCCGTGTACTCATTCCTGAGTTATGTCGACTCTTCTACCAGTTGGGATGGGTGACAGGGACAGGCGGAGGGATCAGCCTGAAAAAAGGGTTTGTATGTGGATGAAAAATGACTTGGACTATTGTGAATGATCGGGGACTATATTTTTATTCTTTTTCACTGTGACCATCGATCCCAGCTTAAATGGTTTTGAAATGGATTTTCATTCTAACTGAATTGACTCACATTTGTGGAAAATGATGAAAACACAACATTTCACAACTGTTCCAGTGTATTAAACTGTCTTGACTGCCAATAGACAGGTTATTATTAGAAACATGTTTGAACTGTTTCGTTTCTTTTCCCTGTTTGAAATGAGAAATGGCATTTATTTAGGTCAATAGGGAGCTTGATGTAACCCAAGAAGATTTACTGACTGCAGTTTCATGTAGGGCTGCAACAACTAATCCAATAAATTGATAATAATTGATAATGAAATTTGTTAACGATTGCGGTCATCAATTAGTTAGACTGCTTCTATTATGGGGGAGCGTGACAGCAAGATAACACAGCCCCTTGCAAAATGGCAGAGAGTACAGATCAAAAAAGATCAATAGAATATCAAAGGCATGGGGCATTTTATATCAAACGCAACAAAGTAAAGACTAACCTGCAAATTAAGCAAAGCTAAGCAATGCAATGCTAAGTTAAGCAAAGCTGAGCTTGTGGTCGCACAATCGCACTAGATCTGATCTGTTCGACTCGCGAGTATCAGGTGGTTGTGCACCTCGCTCGCAGTATATTGATGAATGGCGCTACCATAGAATAGCTCAAATTTAATCTAATAGCAACAAATAATAGCAGCAGTAAAATATTACATTTTTTAAGTAACTGTTGTGGTTTTCAGCAAATACTTATGCATTTGTGCACCAATGCATATAAATAAGAATAAAAAAAATGTTTGTATGAACAACTTCATACAACTTTGTTGAGAGTTTTCTTGTTCTTCTGCATCCTACCTCTGTAATAGTAACGTTTGTTGCTTATTATTTATAATTTTGATATTTCAACAAATTCTGCTGCTTAATGTCTTATTGCAGGCATGTTTATGTCCTAATTTTACTATGTGAATTTTGTACGAGTTTAACTCAATGCTCGTTTTGTTTATTTATATTTTGGATATGTTTTACTGTCAAAAAACTAGACAAACTTTTGTTTTATTTAAGCCTTAAATTTTCTAAATTAAACATAGTTAAACTCAATATGTGGCTTATGCATTTTTTAAAACACGTTTAAACATAAATACCCTGATTTAGGGTTTTATATAGTTATAATAAGAAAACATCTAATAAAAATAATTTCTTTTCATCTTATTAAATTATTATATCTTTAGATTCAGATAGAAAATAAGCTATCATTGCTTTTTGTGCTTTTTATCAGAAGAACAATACATTTTTAGTGACCTTATTTTTTACATTCTCTCAAAAAATAAGAGCATTTTACACCTGAGTCTGTGGCCCACACATTCGCTACATGGTTTCCTCAATGAGACCCACATTTATCCAGATTGTTGCTGCTTGTGCTTTGTTTGGGGCTCCAATTGTTCAGCTTAGAAATGAAAGAGCTGTAAAAACAAAGCCTCTAACATTTGCCATTTAGTGTAGATAAAAGACAGTTTAGTGAATATGTGCAACACTTTCGAATATGTATGTGTAGGCATACATATATGTTACTGTTATATAGTAGCATTGATTCTACAAAATTTTAATCAATGTATGCATTTTTTTATGTATCTTTATTTTCTCTAAGTGTAGGTCCAAATTTAATTTTAGATGCCTTTTTTTCTAAAGTTGCTTTGGCTTGACTCAGAAATGACTCAGAGCCTGAGCCTCACCAAACCTTGCACTGAAAATCAATAGGCTTCTCCTTTTTCTGGCATGTTTATTTCTATCTACAATACTGTGAAAAAGTATTTGACTACTTTGTTTCTCATCTGTTCTTGAATTTCTTTAGATCGCTGCATTATGTGTTGCTTTTTGAGATCATTTTGTCAGTTTCTTTTTAAGTGATTACTTTTTCACATAGTGCGGGGCGGATTTGGACAGCTTTTTTCCATTAATAAATGAAATCATCATTTAAAAACTGCATTTTGTATCTACTCTGGGTGTCTTTGTGTAATATAAAAAATTGTTTGATCTGAATCATTTAAGTATGACAAATATACAAAAATCTTTTCATCACTGTAAGGTAACATTTATTAAGATCACAAAGATCTGATCTTTGCAAAGATTTTTCATATGATGATTGAGCCTTTTTTTCTTTTTCTTTTTTTTCTTTTTTTTTTAAAGACTATTGTGATGACACAGTCCACAATGCTAAATTCACACCTGGTGGTTTCAGTGTTGTAGTCAACAGGGTTCACCTTGGCAATGATTAATGTGTCAAAATACAAAGTACATCACAGCTGGATTTGTTGTGTTTTCTATAATATTTAGTTGTATTGATAAATTCTATATGGACTTAAACCTTACATTGTAAAGTGCCCTCAAATTACTTTTATTGTGAATTGGCGCTATATAAATAAACTGAACAGCGCAGCTGTTTTCTGCTGTCAGATGTCATGACAATTAATTATGTTGTGACAAAAAAAACTACTATATTGTTGTTGGTATTAATATACCATGTTGTGTGCTGTGTAACCCATAGAGAGCATATCTACATTGCACCATCGGGCGTCCAAAAAGAGAGAATACAGGTGAGCAGGTTATACACACAGTGTAAAGCTTTGTCAGTAAAGATGATGACTCAACGTTATGATTGAAGTATCAGTGTGTTAAAATTTAAATGATGTTTGTGTTACTTAGCCAGATGATATGTTTGTGTGCGATATCGAGGAGAGAGACATCAGCTGTCCACCAGTCTGGAAGAAGTTAAAGAAGAGTCAGTGTACACCACTTTTTATGAATGCCTATACTATGAGAGGTGAGTCACTCTGAAACCACCCACAGTTTGCAGGCGATCAGTGATAAAACTGTTTAATAATCCAAATGCCACAAATTGTCTTTTTAATTAAGTCAGTAATATACTTGCTTTGTGTGTGTCCAATCCATGGTATACTTGAGCAGAAAGAAAGGAAATTACTTTTTACTAAACTAAATGGAACTGGAAAAAAATGGCTTCATGTACCTAAATGCAATTGTAATTGTGTTCCTTTAGTAATATCTGTAATATTGCATCTAATAAATTCAAAGCACAGTGATGTTTGATCATCATCTGTGCCGGGGCTGGTATGCTTTCTCTTTCCTTGCTACAAAGACAATACCAGTAGACGTATCTCAGAAATCTAAATCTACTTTCCTAAAAATACAGGGGCACAGGCAGTTATACACACCCACTCCAAGGCTGCTGTCATGGCAACGCTGCTGTATCCTGGCAAAGAGTTCAGGATAACTCACCAGGAGATGATCAAGGGGATACGAAAGGGCACCTCTGGCACCAACTACCGGTATGTATTCAAGCAGCAAGAATTAGAGATTCTCTGACGGTTTAAATTTCTTAGTCAAGTAGAAATTTATGTCTTGGTTATGGAGTGTCTAATCTCGTGTCATAGAAATGTTTACTAAAGTGGCAAAGTATCATGGACCAAACTGTGAAACATCCAACTGTATGAATTTACTCAGACAGTTATGAACATTGTTGGCTGTTTTCGCACAGCAGTGTCCACAGTGAATGTGTCGCACAGCTGCCAAAGACCTGTTCCCTTACTGTAATCTGAAACTCCCAGCACCACCTGGTGTTGCACCTGCTAGCTTCGCTGTGAAAACCATTGCTTACTCATGCCTTTTTTTAATACTTTTTTACCCTGTATATCTATAGGTATGATGAGTCCTTGGTTGTGCCCATTATTGAAAACACACCAGAGGAGAAGGACTTGAAAGACCGAATGGCACGGGCAATGGAGGAATACCCAGATTCATGTGCAGTCCTTGTCCGCCGACACGGTGTATACGTCTGGGGCGAGTCATGGGAAAAAGCCAAGACCATGTTAGTATTTACATCCCAGCACAATTAACCACTTGGATCTTGAAATTCTCTTATAAAGGTTGTGTAACAAAGAAGATGCATCTCAATTCTTTTCTTGTTTTTTTATTCTTCCAATTGCATTTTATAGGTGTGAATGCTATGACTACTTATTCGACATTGCTGTCCAGATGAAGCAGTGTGGACTGGACCCCTCAGCCCTCCCAGTGGAAGAGAAAGGAATAGTTTGACATTCACTGGTTCTTTTTAAAGACACAATTGTTGCTGAAAGGTCAGTGGAGTTCAATCAGGAGAGAAGATTGTAATCATTTCACTTTCACACCAGTCTGCTTCAATTTTGATGAAATTTGATGGTAAGGGCAGATTTAGTGTTGAAAGAGATTGAATGCCTGTGATCCAGACGCACCTGGAGGTATGCTGCAAAGCACTGTGGGACAACTCATGAGTCTGCCAAATCAACATCTTCAAGTTCAAATGTTTTTCTATGTAAGTTTGACTGTGCAGGAATCAGGATCTCGATGTAACATAAGCATAAGACATAAGCATAATGTGCATCTCAAATGAACTGTGATTAAATGCCTTTGCTTCAGTCAATAAAAACAGAATGTTAACTGTGAGTTGCAGAAATTAAAGGTTCAGAGTAAATCAGTTTTAAAAGAACTCCTTTGTCATTCTTTACTTTTATCTAAACCAGGCACACAAAATTACGATGCTACAAATAATTTCTGGGTTGTTAAAGCCATATTTCAGTTTCAGAGAACAAATTATTTGATCATATAAAACCTGAAAAATGTTTGAAATGTATGGAAAATTATGGTAAACGCATATACACAAATGGCTGTGGTCATCTTGTAAAACATATTTCAGTGAAAATAACTGTGATGTATAAGAAAGGCCCTTAATTTGTGCATAGACATTGTTTCATTCTCACCATCCCAGCACAGGCGACTGCATTTGGTGCAGGCTTTGCATAATGCCTGTAGATCTTTGCACAGCATGCCTCCAGTCGTCTGCATACTCATTCTCTCATGAAAGCCAGAATTGTTCTTTTAACAAGCTCCCTCTGCTGCCACCATCCCATTGCTCCCACTACTGTACTTGCTCAAAGCAGAGTGCTGTCAGTGCTGCAGGCTTATTTAAAATTGGAAAAAAACAAGAAATGTACAAGAAAACAAAAACAAAAATATTAAATATTACTTTGTGCTACACCAACACTGCCAAGACTCCCCATCTTCTGATTAATGAGGAATTCTGGTAATATACAAAAGAAATTGAATACTAGCCCATAAAAGAAATGACGCTATAAGGCTCACAATGTCAGAATCTTAGTGTCTTAGCTGTTGAACAGACAAAAAATTCTTAGAGCAGAACGGACTATACAGATATACTATAAACTATACTCACCAGCAATTTGAGGGACCCAAACTGCTCATATTGTGTGTTGTGGCTAGTCCAACCTGCATTGAGACGCACCTTAAGAACGGAAGTAGAAAGAGGGTCACATGATAAGGGAGCTCGTGGGCCTCTAGCAAATAAAGTATACTAGTTTTGTGCAGTCACTATGCACGTTGCATATTCATGGTGAATATTGGAAAGATCCATAGAGAGGACACTACAGCTAACTTTTAAGATATTATACTGTAGTATTTCCACTGGGTATAAAACCATTTTCATAGCTCATTAGCAGAAACCTCTGGAAGCTTCATAATACAAAACTGTCGACAGCTGGGATACAAATACCAAAAAAAAAACACCCCAACATTATTTTACACCTAATAGCTTTTTTACCAGCTATTAACATATAAATGATCAAACCTGAGGAGACATATAACACCACCTGGTGGTGTTAATGTGATTGACAGGAGTCAGCATGGGCATTCTCACCACAGCTACACTCTCCTCTAGACGGTATAAATTATTTCAAATATTGTTTAAAAACATCTTGGCTTGTTTTATGAGAAAGGAAATGTACAAACAATGTTTATTAGACCTCAGAAAACACACACTATGTTTACAGAACTGTTGATTGCCTGTAAGAAGACTCCACAGAACTCCTTTGTGTGAACATTTTTTGGGATATGGCTTGCATCAATGCCAATTCCATCCATCCCTCCATTTACTGAACTGCTTCGTCCCCGTAGGCATGCTGGAGCCTATCCCAGCTATCATACAGGCGAGAGACCTGGACAGGTCGCAAGTCCACCGCAGGGCCCGATGCCAATCCGCTAAAACAAAAATAACACTAAGAAAAAACTAATTGAGTCTTATACCTAAGTTTAGTTTATGATGGTTTTAACAGCCTCATTTCTGTCATTGCTAACGCCAGAATACTCCATCCACTGACCACTGCAAGTAACTATCAACTCATCCAAAATAGCACTTACTCTAAAAAGAAACAATAAGTCCTTTACTAAAAAGAACTGGTGAAAGTTTACGTTGTTAAATCCCAAACTTTTAATAACAGTATGCTCCCTTAGCACACCCAAATCACAAGCAAAACAATCACCTAAATCATTTATTTTTACTTTTACATTTTTATGTGTAGTGAATATAGAATACATACACAAAATCCACTGTTAAAGAATACTAACATTTCCTCTTTTGTCCCCTCTATAACACATTCCTTCAGATTCCTACCTTCAGATTTTGCAAATCTGTTTGAACTTTTCTCAGATTTACTTTAACTTACGTTTGTAAAAACTAAAATGATATACACAGTATGTTGCCTGGATCGGCCTTCATCACCACAGCCATTAGCCATCTTTTTTGAACACATTATCAGTTGCTGCACAGAGCATCTCATTATAAGCCCTGCAGAAAATGTTATTTTCCTTAGCCTTTTCAATCAGTTGAGAGATGTATAACAGTTCAAGTGGTGTGGTGGCGCCTCTCAACCCATAAATTATATTCAAGTTGTATTAACGTGTTTGGCACCCATGTCTCAGGAGAAAAGGGACACTCATTGCTGCACCATATTTTTTATGTTATTGATTAAAGTGTAAACGTGTTTATGATTTTTAGCTTCAGTAAAAGCCTTGAGACAGACCAAATGGTGATATAAATTTATGTTATTGATGTTCAGACACAAGCACTGTGAGCTGATGTGTGTCAGCTATTTGGCACACTATCACACATCCACAGGCTCACTAATGTATCTCTGGGTTGACATTTAAAAGACCTCTTTTGCATTTTTCACATCTTTATACCACTAGATTATGACACTGTTGTTTTTTTTGGCATTTTCCCTCCTGAAAAGATTGACAGAAAATATATAAAGACATACAGTCATATAATAAAAAAAGTACATTTGACACCTTATAGAAGTTACATATCCATTGTCTCACTGTGTTGCCAGGACGAGAGTTTCTTGATGAGAGTGAATTGTAACATAATATATATTTGTCAGTTAGTTGGTTTAGTGTAATCTGCTGTGTTTAAGCCCCCAAAATAAATTGTATGTATTTTTTTTTCTTATGGGCACCATAACCAAACCATGGGCAGTCAGGTTCTAGCAAACAAACTGTAATAAGCTTAGTGAGGGCTTTATTCCCTAAAAATAAACAAAATCAAAAATTACAAAAATCACAACAAAGAGGCTCATAAAAGAGGTCAAATAAACAGAATTAGACTGAGGGCATATAAACTTAGAAAATAAAAAATAACTGACTTGACAAAACCAACTGAGCAAAGACAAACAGACCCCAAGGAACCAAACAGGAGTAAATATAGCCTACTGGCTCATCAGGACATTTTCAAAGGAAAGGGGTTTACAAAGACAAACACTGCTAACTAAACTGGAATTCCCACATTGTGTTTGAAGTTGCAGCCTCACTGGCTGTTGACTTTGCCAACCAGCAAATTTGCACTTTCCATGCATGTATGTCCAGATCATATATTAAGTTCATGTATGAATACAAGTGGGCATCTGTGCTAGTAGTAATGAAATTTTCTCTAGGCGTTTGTGTGACCTTGACCTCTGACCACCAAAATCATCCTTGAGTCCATGTGGACATAAGACATCACGTTCAGATGGGATGGAGGTATGTGTTACATGTTAAGCCCCTCTTTGGTCTGTGAGGCATTTAAAATCACTAATATGTAATTTGTTGTATCCACTTTAAGTGTGTGTCTGTGTTTAGGTGATGCTGGTTTAGGTTTAGGGGAAAGTGCCTGAGTCAAATGGCCGATTGTGTGGGTTGGCCTGGGTGGCTTCCCTTCTTTTGTTAAATTTGGCCCACCTGCTATTTGCTTTTTTGTTTTGCTTTGGTCTTGTGATTTTTTTTGTTCATGTAAGAATATGAAAATCTAATTATTTAAATCTGCAACTTCTGCTCTCTTTGAAATTATGTTATTGATCTCTACTTCCTCATGGGTTGTAATGTAATTATGGGGGCTGTGCCTTTGGTAGCATTAAGATTGTGTGATTTAATAGCAGTGGGCCTGGTGTGTTTGGTACAGAGCATGGTGATTAGTCTTTTCTGATTATGTTTACCTTTTTTTGTTTAAAAAACTGTTTTCGCTATCTCGCAATACTTTTAGGTTACCTCACAAACTTTTACGTTACCTCGGAGTGCTTTTGCATTATCTCTGACTTGTAATGAAAGCCTGATATCAATTGTGACAGCTCAGCTACAAGAGCAGCATCAAGAAGCACTGTATAAAAATGGGTACAGTTAATGGGGCAGTGTATAAATAAAGCAACAAATGAAAATTTGTTTGCATGAATTGGCTAATTCACAAGGTAACATCTGATAAATCTGATACAATTGATTTTGATGACAGTAAAAATATTAATTTGGTTCCTTCTTTTATTTACAAGGTTGTTGACTAATATTTCACGTTGAGTGCGTGGCCACAACACTAAAATGTATGGAGGCGGACAACCCAAGAACATAATTTAGTAATCACCTGCTCCAAAGACATCAGTCACTGAAGAATTGTACTGATTGTACTAATTAATACATATTGACAAGGAAATGTGTTTGGTGGAGAATTTTAAGGGGGGTTCATTCATGTGAGCCACCCAACTAAAAAACAAAATATAGACCTTAGGCAAAGGCCTGCTGCTGGTTTGAGTTGCATGAGTATTGAGCCCTGATACTTAAGCCGCCAGTCAGGACACCTTGGGCAGGAAAGGCCAATCCTGGCCCTCAAGGGCCACTGCCCTGCTTTAGAATACATACTAGTACAGAAACAGCACTAAGAACATTCACCAACGACCTTCTCTTAGTTGTTAAGAGTGTTTTAGCCGTCCTGTTAGATCTTAGTCCTACACTCGACACAACAGATTGCATCATTTTATTACAGAGACTAGAACATGTCAGTGGGATAAGAGGAACAGCACTATTGGTTTAAACCATATCTATAAGATAATATCATTTGTTAATGTTTAATGTTGATGAGTCTTCCATGCACACAAAATCTAGTTGTAGAGTATCACAAGGTTCTGTTCTTGGGCCAGTATTATTCCCTTTATTACACTCCATAAATTCCCATTGCTATGCAGATGAAACACAGCTGCATGAGATCAAACTTGAGCAAACTTTAAGCTGAATATCCTGTAATTTTTCCCTTCCACTGCCCTAGTGCCCTTCTACATACTGTCTGAAAAAACAAGTTCATGCAGTCGTTACCTCTGTACTGAACTACTGTAATTCACTACTAGGATGTCCATTCCTTGAATGCAAAATGCTGCAGCCAGAGTTCTGACCAGAACTGGCAAGATACTTCATATTTCTCCTACATTAGCTTCTCCCTATTGGCTCTAGAATTTAAAATCCTTCTTACATACAAAGCAGTTAACGATGAAGCTCCATCATATCTTAAAGACCTCATAGTATCAGATTATCCCCATAGAACAATAATGTTTTGTCTCTGGCCTGTTGTTCTTTTCTTTCTCCACTTCACACTCACGCCAACTGGTTGAAGCAGATGGCAGCCCACCCTGGTTCTACTTGTGGATTATTCTGTTAAAGGCAGTTTTTCCTCTCCACTGTCACCTAGTGCTGTTTAGGGGATTTGTTGGGTTTCCTGTAAAATGAATTCTATACTCACTGGCAATTTCATTTACCTGTACAATATAATGCAATCCAATACAGCAGTTTTGACATGAATTATACTTTTACAAGGTTATAATTTCTGTTTTTTTCTCAGTAGTTTCTACAGGTGTGCCTAAAGAAGTGGCCAGTGGGTTTATATAGTTTTAGTGTATATATTTTCCATTTAATTTTGCCAGGACTTAGCCTTACTATGTAAAGTGTGTTTGGCACTATACTGTCAAGCCAAATGAATATTTCCCTATGTGAGAATCCATCTAACCTTGAATACCTCCTGTTGTGTGCTGCATGTGTCAACAAGCAAGTCCGGACAATGTTAGAACTTGATTCTCAAGATATTGTTCAGAGTGCATATATGAAAACGGCTCTACATAATGCCTCAAAATAAGCTTGGTAAGATACAAAAGGCTAAGTGGCGAACCTGATGTGAGTTGTTTTACAAACAGAAGGGTTCTTACCACAGCTTGTCCTCATCAAAAAATGAATCCTCTCTGTTCTTTTGCTTATGTCCTCTGCAAACAGTAATGGTTTGATGTCTGCCAAGTTCCAATGTGAATCAGCCTCTTTGGCAGACTTATCAGACCAACAGCAGCACTTTGCTCTGGGCACTCTTATTCTCTTAATCCTCTCACCCATGCTTCACTTTGTTTCTTTGCCTACTACTGACTTTGCTGACAGAGATGTATAGAACCTCAATCCTCTACGAAGACATTTGTTTGCAACTGCCATTGTTTCTCTATAAACATATATATGCAAGTCACCAGACAAAAACAACTCAAAGAAAGGTCCCCAAAGAAAACTTCAGTATCCTTTCATTTTCAAGTTGTATATTCCTAAATCCAACCCTATCATAGTTAGCAACGTGTAAAAATGCACTGTTTTAATTCACAACATGGATAATTTGGACTTTATTGTTTTCAGCTGTTACTCAAGAAAACACACAGCCCTCTCTTTATGCATATTTTACAAGAGTCCTGTTGGTTTAAACGAATGATTCATTCATTCCATTCATTCTGTGAAAACATAAAATTTAGCCTTTATACCTTCCACTTCTTTAAATAAGCAGTTAAATGAAATTGCTGGTCAATATGATTCATCATCTGGGGACAAAGAAAATACCAAATTACACAAAATACACTTTGGATCTTTGTGATTGGCCAACCACTGCCACCCCTAGAGCTGTAGCGGGAATTTGGCAGGGCAGTTGTCTGTCAACCCCAGGGTTAGTGGTTAGATTCCCACCTCCTGTGGCTACATGCCGAGGTGTCCTTGGACAAGACACTGAAACCCCAGACCCTTGGTACCTCAAAGGGACTGTCTGCCCACAAAGAATTTCCCGAAAGGGATTAATAAGAAAGTTAGATTGATGTAATATACGTGGTATAGCTTGTGATGTTTTCGGGTTCAGGTCGAAGAAATCATTCATTTTGAACTACTTGTGCATTAATCTTACTTTTCTTGTATTTTTAAATTCAGCTATTTAAAAATTTTAGGTAAAATTGAATATGTTAATAATCCACATTATTTTATTTAAAGGAAAGAACATGCAATATTAAAATCAAAACAGTTCTTGAATGTAAAATTTATCTCCTATGCAATCTATAATCATATAAGAATTGTAGCATGCAGAGTTAATATATATACAAGAATTGTCAATAAGCATGTTAAAATATTTTATTATTTCAACATTTTAGTGGGAATTTCCATTGAAATTGGAATATTCCAAATTAAATCCTAGCAAGTTGTTAAATGGAGAAATAAACTTCAAAATTAAGGCTTTGGGTGTATAAAAGAAAAGACAATATAATAATGTGGCCTATTTTGGCTATTTACCGAGTACTACAAAGAAACAATAATTGGTATTATTGTGTTTGCTTAAATTAAGAAGGCTTTAAAGTACCAATTAGAAACAGTAAGGCTTTGGGAGACATGCTTTTTAAGGTTTCCCTAATGGGACGTCATGTACAACTGTGGATGCAAGATGTTATAATTTAGGTATCAGTAGACTACTATTATATTTACACATATACAGTATATGTGGAGAAAAATAAACAGTTACTACCTATTCATGAGATATACTGTGTCCATGCAGTAGTATCTATATTTGATTGTGGTATTGTTTGGGAAGATGCCTGCATATTTGACTTTGGCTTTGAAAATACAGCTTTGATTAAAGCTTTGGTTTTCTCCTCATACAAGGCCTTTTCCCCAGAGCTTTGAACACATCCTCAAGTGTATGGACTGGACAAGAAGGATCATCCATAAAAATGTATATTACCTTTCATGTGCAAATTGGAGCACATAGCTGCCAGCAAATCAGAAAAAATAAAAATAAGAAAAAGGAGCAAGGACAACTATCTGTGTGACAGATTATGAGCCAGATTTATCACTGATTGATAATAATTCCTCTAAATCCTGCCACCAAATCCAGATGTCCCAAAGTAATAGAGTATGTTGATCCTGCAGATTGCAATACAGGCAGTGAAGTGTTGATTTTGCAATATGAATTTCTGCAAAGTTCTAATTAATAATGCTGATTGCTGCTGAAGCTGAGGCTATGCTCTAGAAGCAGATCTGTGGAAAGATATTTCACGATAAGTAAACACCAGGATTAAAGTAGCTGGTGTCAAATATAAACCTGTGATACTCCACAGTCTACATCACTTTAACATCTACATCACTTTATCAAGAGCTCAAGTTACAGTATGATGTTGAATTGTATATAATTATAAAGCCTCCAGGAAGAGTGACAAATGGATCTAACCTGACAAGGATTAAATGGATTACGATCATAAATTTACATAATGCAGCGCTCTATATCTTTCATGTTTCATGCAAGTGTAGTCATGACTGCAGTTACAAATGTGCTAATATATGTAAGTAGCCCATGAAAGTGTAAAAATGTGATACATGCAAACCTTAAGTTATTTATTAGCACTCATGTAAATCAACTTTTATTAGCAATTGTTCCTTCCAACCTTAAATCAAGTTGTGTAACTTAAAATGAGTTTTTTTGCAGAGTGGTTATAGAGTAAGTATAGTTAATTTCCTAAAAATGTTTTATGTGCAAATGCTGCAAAGTATTGTCATATATTTTAAAATGTTCATACTACTTCTACTAATAAGGCTAATCATAAGAATATCTTCTAATTTCTGTGTACTTCTCTAGAGTTATTACATTTGCTTATTTGTTAATTTGCTAATATAATTTAATAATCTACCACTAATTGTTCAGTTCATTTTATTTAACTATTTATTTATTTAATCATTGAAAATCATTCTCTAAACACCCCAGCCAATATCCAAAGAGATTTCTTTTCCTATAGTCAATGTTAAACCTAATATTAACCATCATCCCCAATCAACATGCTATTGCACAGATTTAATAAATAAATATATTAAAAACATTTCTGGGTCATTTTATGTTTTGTTAGAAACAAGAAGAAATGTTTTTACT
The DNA here is from genome assembly GCA_900302695.1 of Helostoma temminkii. NCBI lineage: Eukaryota > Metazoa > Chordata > Actinopteri > Anabantiformes > Helostomatidae > Helostoma > Helostoma temminkii. The sequence continues at coordinate 65,592 of OMLM01003119.1, read as the reverse complement.
GGTATTGATTGATTGGCATTGATTTCTTATGTAAAATATGTTAGAGCGTCCAGAAGTGTTGTAACATAGCTTTATATGTTATATGTTAAAATTAACATCCTTTACACTACTCGCTATTGAAATACGTTACTTAGTTATACTTTACATTATTAATGAAAGACGAACTGTGTTGAATTGTTTCTTGCCATATAGTTACACTTCTTTGGACATTTTCTTGAGCTAAATGATCCATTATGTTCCCCAGTGGGTGTTGGAAGGTAGGTTGATTTTGATATTGATTTTAGCAGCTTTAAATTGCTGAAATAGTAGTTGTTTATTGAAGGAAAATTCCACATGTTTCTGTTTTATTGTAAAATAAATATACTTTTTAAATAGTTTTTCAATTGTTGGTTGAACGTATTGTTCACCTTAGACCCCTGGAGTTTATAGGTCACAAAATTAAGTGCAATTATGAACATTTAAATTAAGAAAAAGATGTAGTAAACTATGTATTAACCCATAATGAAACTAATTTTTTGTTGCATCTTACCACAGTTGCCTTTTTTCTATCTACTACCACTGTGGAAAGGCAGATTTGGCATAATGACAGATAATCATTCACAGAAACCAGAGTACCCACACAGACATAGAGAATATGCTGGCTGCACACATATAGGCACCAGACAGCCCGTGGGTCTAAACTTGCTGTCTTATTTTCTGAGGCACCCCATGTATGTACTGAAGCATAAATCTGTTTTTTTCAGAATTAGGTGTTAGGCTAGATGTAGCCTGTTAACCAAATGTATTGTATGAGCACAGGGATTCCTCCTCCTGACTCATTTAGCTTCCTGGGCATGTGCGTCACTCACTTTCCCTTCCGCACCTTCCCCAATTGGAGCTCAAGGTTCTGTCATGCAAACTACTTTTTGCCAAGTCAAATTTGAATGGATTGGAGGGATGACAACCATTCCCAGTGAATGGATTTGCAAGGGACTTAGTTGCTTCTTGGCACACATCCCTGCCTGAAGAAGCAGCCACAAGACAGAGTGCCTATACAGCTGCAGCCACACATCTCAGCTATCACAGTTGAAATATTCATATTCCTGCAGTATATTTCATACATAACATGATTGGATGCATCCACTGGGGCTCTGGCAGACTTGGTTCTAATCTAGTTATTTCCACATCTGTATAAAATGAGCTGCGAGCCAAGTAGATGTTGGATGATACATCGCACTACACATATTTTATTATCAAAGCAAAACCTTATTTATCCAACATCTGAGGAATAGAAGTTGTTTTCTCTGGCAAAATAATTGGATGACTGCATTATTACATCAGTCTGTGCTTTTAATGTCAAAGGTAAAATGTATGTAAAATTTTTCCTGGCATGCAATCATAGAAAAGGGATGTGGTGTAAGTGATTTTACAACTCTGCATCTCAAACATTTAATAAAAAGGAAGCTGTGATTGTTTCTGAAGTGAGAGCTCTTGACACCACCTATGCCGTCCAGTTATGCATGGTTGGTACTTCAAGTTTGAGCGAGTCGACAGGATTCACAACTCTTGTAAAGTGCAGCATGACAGCAATACGCTAACACAGATCCCATAAGCATTTGGCTGCCCCATTTTTTTCTGACTGTGCCCACTGCATCCTTAGGGTTCTTCTTAAATGTAGCTATTGAAGTTGCCCTACAAATGGTTGATGATTTTTTGATGCTGTTGCCCTGTTGTTGCTAAGTGATGCTTGTGGAGAAATATTATTAATGCTGTTATTTATTTTACCACTAAGTATACAGTAAGTTAAGCAATTAAAATAAACATTTTAAAAAGCTATTGGGAACAAGACAGAAACAAAAAAATAAAACAAATTTTAGTCACAAAAGAAAATGTACTGGACAATGAAAAATTGCCAAGTGAGTAATAGAGTGACTAAACAAAAAAATAGTTCTTCGTTTACATTTGTTTATTTTATTTAAATGACATAAGTAGCTGATACCCGAATAATTTTTTTTTTTTTGCCATGGAGACGTTTTCTTGAGGTCTTCATTCCTTTGTTTATTATTATTAACTTTACAACACATCATAAAATGATACAACTTGTTTTAATTGTCTCACATAAACTTACCTATCAAAGAAAATTGGTTTCACAAATATGATCACATTGTGTATAATTTGATGTCCATTGATGTGAACAGATTCTAAAGTCTCATTTCATCCAAAGTACCCAATTTGCTGAAAAATCAAGAACCATGTCTTGGTGATGTTATGAATTTACAGTCCTCAACATCATCCCTTGGCTAATCTTTTCATTTATATCAGCAATACCTCATCAATTTATTTGTCCACAAGAAATTAACAATAATTTCCATTGTTGAAAATTGTTTAAACCTGCAGATACTTTATATTCGCAATAAATCAAATAACCACTTACAATCTCAAAGGGTTTGCTTCACCAGGCTTCACTAGATGGACAGATACACAACCCCAATAATTACTAATGTTGCTTTTTGTCTGCAGGATGTGTAAACAGTGCATTGTTTTGCCTTAACAAATTCATTAATTATAATATGCCAATGATGTGTTTACAGTTCAGAAATGAAGCAATAAATATTCCTTTTCAAAGTAAATCTGCCAAACATACAGAGTAATTCATCATTATCTGTCTTTCTGAAAATTAAACATGTTCACTAATGATTTTAACCAAGCTGAAAGGCAATTATTTTCTTAGTATACAAAAAGTTCTCCTCCCATGAAATGTCATACTTATGTCATTTTACTTTTAATCACCATCTACAATATCCTTTCATACTGTCATTCATGTCACTTTTTCCTTTTTAGCAATACTCTCTGCTGTCTACAAACTCTGTTGCATGTTAGTGTGATACCTCACAATAACACTAATGAAGGATTAATGGTGGTAGAAGAGTTTGCAAAGGGGCAATCAACCGCATTTTTTTAAGCCCAAACTCTCACAGAGTTTGTAAAGACAGACTGTGTAACCAAAATAATTCATGTGATTTCAATCGCAAACTGGAATCAGAGTGAACCAAAAGAAAAACATACTTGCTGAAAATGCTGTATAAAATTGTGAGACAACTGAGACATTTCAGTGTTGTATTTTCATTACTGTGCAAATGACACCAGGCTATATTTAGCCACGAGACCAGATGAAACAAATCGATTAATCAAACTTAAACAATGAGTGTTTAAAGGTGTTTTCTCCAATTTTCTACTTTTAAAATCAGGCAAGACAGGTGTTATTCTATTTGGGCCCAAAAACCTTAGAGTTATGATCTCTAATCTCATAGTTACTCTAGATGACATAGCACTGGCGTCTAGCAACACTGTGTGGTATCTTAGAGTTATCTTTGACCAGGTTTACCTCTTTTAACTCATACATAAAAAAACCTGTCACAAAGTTATGCTGAAAAACTAGTCCATGCATTTGTTACTTCTAGACTGGACTACTGTAATTCCCTGCTAATAGGATGTACCAGTAGCTCCCTAAAAAGCCTTCAGCTGATCCAAAATGCTGCAGCCAGAGTTCTGACTGGAATTAGCAAGAGAGGTCATATTTATCCTACATTAGCTTCCCTCCATTGGCTCCTTGTAAAATCTAGAATAGAATTTTAAATCCTCCTCCTCACATATAAAGCACCTAATGATCAATCGTCTTCATATCTTAAAGACCTCATAACGCCATATCCCAGCAGAACACTTCACTCTCAGACCGCAGGTCTACCTGTGGTTCCCTGAGTTTCCAAATGTAGAATGGGAGGCAGAGCCTTTAGCTATCAAGCTCCTCTCCTGTGTTGTAAATTGGCTCTATATAAATAAATTCATTTGAACTGAATTAACTCATCTCAGCCTGGGTAATTCATTAATATATTAAAGAAACATTCCCCCCAGTATATCATATCTTTAGTATGATTAATAGGACCAAGACAACCAGGCTGAGCAGAGTTCCAGTATAATGGAACTAAAAAATATAAGCAAATCCTACAGTTGCTATATTTGTGTAATTTCTGCTCTTGTATTTTGGATTGCATTGTTTGCCCAATTTTCCACCACATCAAACTTGCAACATGCTATAGCACCCACTCAACAATAGCCCACTGTCTGACAGAGACATGCATCTAGTTCACATTTCTGTGAACCCCCCTTTTGGTTTTACTTTCTACTGTAGGGCCACAGTCAAACAAGGAGAAACAGAGGCCTCGCTATCCAAGTTCTTAGCAACAGAGTTTACACACAGGAAGCAGATCACACTCCAGGCATGTTGTTTTAACTCTTGAATTAATAAGTATACAGCAATATTCATCATTAGGGCTTGTTTGTGTCAAGTACTTTATAATGGAGTGATCATTTGAGACCAACTGTTCTAGGAAGTTATGAACATATAAACACCGGCCAAGTAATTTTGTTTTACACATGAATTAATCACATATTAAGTCCATCTTGCCAGTGCCTATTGGCAAGTTGAATCAGAATGGGAATGAAAGAAGATTTCTATTAGATGTGAGATTTCCTTGCACTGGAGAAAGAAAAGCATCAGACTTCTCGTGTTGAGGATAATGCTTTGACACTAGAGTCTTGATTTAAAATGATTGCAGTAGTTGCTGATAAATTTTCATATGTATTATACACAGTATCTGGAAAAAGACAGCTTCTTGTTAAGTTGAATAGAAAGAGGTATACAGATGACTATTTTGTTTCCCACACAAGGTGAATGATGAAAACAAATCCATGAGCTCATAAAATCTAAAGGTCTGCAGCCTCACTGGAATAACACAAGACTGAGCTGAGCGCTACAAGCACCTCAAAAAGCAGGGGTAATAATTTAGAAATGCCGCTGGAAGACAGGTCTTACTGAGCTCTTAGGAAACCATGACAGCACCTCATTCGTCATCTGTCATCCTTCCTTCAGCACATCTCCTGGGCCTTACTGGAGAGCATCCTCCAACTCTCTTTGCCCACATAGACAGACACATACACCCTCAAATATGATGGATGAGGGGAGTGCACACACAAGCCATACTTTTTCAACAGAGCATGACTCCATTTACACCTACAACATTACCAGTGAGAACTGTCTGGCTGATGGATCCCAGTGTTGTCCTTATCCCGGCCAGTTCTATGAACAAATGCAGATCGATGTAAGGCACACTCAGATCCATTGTCACTCTAGCTCTCTGGCATTAAGCTAAACACAAGTGGATACAACCATTTCAGAAATCTGGTGCCATAATAGGGTAGAAACATAGATTAGCATAGTAAAATATTCCCTTCCTCTTGAGAATAAGAAAGTTAAAAAATAGTGAGTCACAGTGAGATTTGCATCACAGTGATTTGACTGTAATCTATCATGAAATCACCTTTGGAAGTATAAAGCCTGGACTGAGTGTACAGTAATACTGTTTAATCCAGTTGAATTTAGGCCAAAGACTGTCAAAAATATTTTGGATCTTGAGGTATGTAGAGATTTTCTTTATATGAAAAAAAGAGAACAGCCTCACTGTAGGTTCTTCATTATATTTAAAACAACTTTACTTCAATATTCTCAGCACTGTCAAACTCAGAAAAGTCTGACTTTTAGGAGAAAATATGTCATGAATCATTTTCTACTTTTTAGCTAACCTAAATTATTTTTGTGCAGCTGTCAGCTGTTATGATTTTGTTCTTTTAAGAAGACATGAGGCACAGTAAGTCACCGCTTAGACTTGCTTTCACAGAAAATGTGCATAACAAAGTTCTTTTATAATTTCTAAAAAGGCATATCTGTCAGAGCTTGTTTCATATTTAATGTTTCCTGCACTCTTGATTTTTCTAAAACTAGTAGATTTCACAGTTACTTCTTTAGGTGAAAAATAAAGTGATTATATGACTACAACTAACTCACGGTAGGTGTAGAATGGCGTGTAAATACTGCAGCTGTGTACAACATGCATGACAGATAAATATATGCAAATAAAAGATACAGTAGGTAATATTTAACCATGCTTAAAAATTTGTATGCTTTGTTACAAAAGTAACTACTATTACAAAACAGTAAAACAAAAAAAAAGCAGTAAAACATTTTATGATCCACATAACAAAATATTCAATGCAGTGCAAACTTTTCCATGCGATGGAAAGTGTTGGTAACAAAATGTCTTCTAATGGCAAAAGAGTCCTACATCATCATCATCATTGTATTTTCAGCATG
>OMLM01003119.1:28829-43177 GCA_900302695.1 Helostoma temminkii | reverse complement strand
TTTTGCAAGAAATCCATAGTGTTTTGCTGTTTGTACAAATTGTTTTGAGAAATGCACACACATATTTGCAAACTTCAATTCTGATCTGAGAATTGTACTAAAGCGACTGAGAAAAACTGTAATAAAGAAAGACTGTGCGCATTTCTGTATGTAGTTGTACAGTTTGTCTACGTGACATAAATAAAACAAGTGGGACACAGGTTGAGATTAGACTGACTTCAATCTTGCTCCGTTTTGATAGATAGTGCTCTGTATCTTTCTAGTAGTACCTCCACAAAACATGTGTTTGTGTCGAGTCAAGAGACAGGCCAATCTCAATGAGTTGGACTGCTCGGGTGTGAAAGAGTCCAAATGCATGCCAGGCTGCAGAGACTTAGTATTCACTGTAGCATGTTAAGCTGTGCCTTTGTGCACCAGAAAGGGGATTATTCAGTGAATCCTGCTCTGTGTCATTCAAAACTCTGCATTTCTACATCAACCAATATTAATGTGGTGATGTATGAAGAGCCTGTATCTGTGTGTGCCACTAATCCACTGCTGTTTATTAACATTAAGTGTGTCTTATATAGAGTGGCAGTGTTGATGCTTGGAAAAATCATAACTTATGGCACAAATGTCATTATGACACATTCACTGTTGTGACTGCAGCAGTTGATGCCTTATTTCACCATCTGTGTGGTGTGCCATGTGTCTGCAGTGGCCTGCAGCAACATCAACTCCAGTGAGAGCATCTGATAGAAAGAGTATGTTGAGGCTACGGGTACCATGTTTCTGCCTCTTCAGCAACCAGCCACTTTCTGCAAATGCCATAACACCCTTTATAGATCCCTCTACAGATTACCAACAACCTACACATATACAGTTTAGCAATAATGCTTAAGTCAACATTATTTTCTGTGATTATAGGTTCAGTGGTGCTGTGATGTGAAGCACAGCCGAGTACCGCCCACTGCTCAGAAGAATGTATAATCACAACAAACAATGTCCAAAAGGCAATTATGGCTTTCATACTACACTTTCACTGCTTTTTTGTACCATTTCAAAAGTTTTCTCAAGAGTATAGAAATACACACAGAAGGCTGTACATCATGGGAATTATTCATATCCAACATGAAACCGTTACCTGGTTTCATGTTGGATCTTATCTCAATACTCCAATTAGTTAAATTCAGAATAAAACAAATCTCTTAATAGATCTTTTTATATCCTCTCTGTATTGTAATACCCAAACTGTGAAAACACAAATAAAGGTCAACTAAATAGAAGTATTGCAATAGATAGCAATGGTATTATTGATTTGTAGGTAATAGGATGTCTAAATGTCCAGGTGTAAGGTGGTATATAGTTCTTTTCTTTTGCACATGTAGTATAATCAGGTGATACTTTATTACATTTCTGTGGTTCTTATTATTATTGTACAACAGGCCCTTACAGTTTCACATAAAGACCTCTTTAGTTTAGTTAGTTGGTGGACTTTCAGTCTTGTAAGTTAGATTATTCTCTCTGAGATATTTGGTGTATTTGTAGCAACTGACAGTAACAACAGAGGACATTGCAGGACAACAACAACAATGCGATTCTCCCATGATACACTGGAATGAAAAATGATTGATAGATAGATAGATAGATAGATAGATAGATAGATAGATAGATAGATAGATAGATAGATAGATAGATAGATAGATAGATAGATAGATAGCCAGACGGACAGACAGACAGACAGACAGACAGACAGACAGACGGACAAAAAGATAGCTTTTGAAGTATTTGAAGCATTTGAGAAGTGGCACTTACACTTGTTTTTTAACAGAGGACAGCAGCTTGGATGCACAGCTGTTACAATGAGTTTGAAAAGCCACAGTTGGTGGAGAAAAACTTTAGAAACTTTCATAGAAACTTCTTAACTCTCGTATTAAAATTCACCTCTCCTCTCTCTATCTGTATGGTTATTATGTTTCAAATAAGTATTTGCCACATTATGTTTTAACTGAGAGTTTGGGACATAGAATATAGATGCTTTTGTTTTAATCATTAAATGCTTTTTTCAAGGTTTTGAAAAAAGTCTGTTAAAATCTGTTAAGATTTTAGTAATATAATTATAATATTGCTAAATACATGAATATATAAATATTTTAAAATATACATATATAAAAATAAATAATTTTATTTAGTTTTAGGTTAAGTTTTTGTTTTGTTTACTGATTTCTTCTCTTCTTCCAAAATGACAGAAACAGAATGTTTTTACACTAGATATTGATGATATTAGCCATGATAAAGAAAATGTCTGGTTATGAGGAAAAACATTCAAACACCTTTACAATACGTAAAATTAATAAACCTTTATGAGTGGTGGTTGAGCCTGAAATGACAAATAATCAGTGACCCTGTCGGCTTCCACAGAGACATTGTAGATATTTAGTGAATTTGAACACTAACAATACTAAATCAGCTCTGTGAGGCTCTGATATTCCTCCTCTGGACACCGTGAATGTCTGTACACAATTTCATTTTCTTTTGTGAGAGGAACAAACAAAACTCTTCTTGCTGTCACAGCTCACAGCTTTACACTAAAAGGAAATTCCTGAAGGATGTCCTGATATAAGATGTTACAGTTCTTCCTATTAACGTTTGGTGGTTAGAGGCTGCAAAGAATGAAATCTTTACACTGCCAAGACCACAGCTTACACAATGACTCCTCCATCCAGTTTGCACAGCACTGCCTTATTGTGTTTCAAAACACAACTTTACAGTGGAGTCCAACTTATTCCTGACCAGTTGTTATTTGATGTGTCAAGTTCAAACCCAGTGTAGGTGAATGCAAGCCCTTGGAAAGGCTTTGCCTCAAAGCCCGGGCAAATCTCATTGTCTCCTTATCAGCCTCAAATTTACTCCGCCTTACTGCAATATTCCCTTAGAGAATTAGGGATAATAGCTGAAGTGATGACTCTCATGATGAGTCTCTATCTCTCTTATGTTCAGTGCCCCCCTCTTCTTTCTGTGTCCTTCTTTCTAACTTCCCCATTTATCTAAGTCCCCACATATTAATACACATTTTATCTTCTGCCAGTTCATTTAGCTCATATGCCTTTGATGACAATATCTTAACATTAGCCATGTACGCATGAACTTCCATGTTGCAACTTACCAGGAACAGACAGTGAGCCACAATACAGTGAAGGGGGTAACTAAATCAGTGTAAGAATTAAATTATATATTATCTAGTTCATTAATGCTTTGGCAAACAGAACACATTGTAGCTGCTGGAATACTCTAGATTGGCTTAATTGACAAAGATGAAACCCCAGTAACTGGCGCCAAGTCAAACACTGCTAAACCGAGAAGGGAATCTTGTGAGGCTGACAAGATTGCCTCTTTAGTGTGTGGCTCAGAGTTGCCTCTGCTGCGTTTTCTCTTTTAATGATAACACGTTCTTCAACCACAGTGTTTTCTGGATGTGAACCATCCTGTTAGAACATCTTGTTCTGTTGTCGCAGTGCACTAATACATTATTGGTGAACCTTATTGTTTGCCACAAGAGAATTTTGTCCTTCAAATTCAAAGGGAATGAATAGAAAAAAAGGCTCTTATGATGCCTTTGTTTGTGTCTTGTATCCTCAATAATAAGTCCTTTTCATTTGTAGTGAAATGTATTAAGTTATGGTTTAGTATCCAAAGCAGTGGGAGCTATAGTAATAATTGCAACAAAAGTTGACCTTTTACATGTTTCTGGCATCCTCTAACATTTCTTAACTAACTGAGTCAAATGTTCTAATCAGTTCTTTTATTGTGTCTAAAACAAAGCCATGTTCAGTCAAATTATTAGTTTTTGATTAAAACTACATAATATTACAAAACATGAACTAAGTCAATAGCTCTACTTTAATATAAAACATAGTCTAAATCATGTTTTCTATAAAATATGTAGAAACATATGTCTGACATGTGATAACTGTAACATGCTGAGACATGTTAAACCTTTAAGAACATGCAGTATAGAATATAATGCAAATGATATTTAGTTGCATGTGGAATGATTTCTCATTTATTTATTAATAATAATTAATTTTCATAAAGCAAGCCCGTCTTACTAGCACCTGCTGCTTAGACTTTAATTATCCTGCCAGAGAATATGGAACAAACTGAGGGGAAGCTCCACGTCTTGGTGTCATTCACAAATTGGTATTGAAAATGACTAACAATATGGGTCAGTAAATGAGGTTAGAGACTGTGACACTGCTTGACTAATCTGCTGCAGTTAGCAGACTCTGGCATTTCAATGCATAAGGATCTATCCACAGATTGTTTGTTTGTTCAATCAGTCTGTTATTCACTTTCCCACCCTTGCTGGTACCGTATGAGCAGCTCAGGCTGTGTGTCATTATATCTGATCCTACAAATAATATCAGACTGTGCTTTTTAGTGAAAATATTTTAGCTCCTAAATGTCAAAGAGATTTTCAGATTCACAATGTACTGTTAATAAAAGCTCACGATTTTCAAAAACTTTTTTAAAGGAAAGAGATCTATCCCAACCCATTTTCAAAAACAGCAAAATATAGTTTGTTAGTTATTTTCCTCAAATAATTAGTTAAATGTTTTCTAAATCCCAAGGTGACATTTTGAAATAGCTTCTTTTGTTCAACTGTTTAAGAAGCTGAAGCTATTAAGAGTTCTGCATTTTTGCTTGACAAACTCAATAAATCTTATTTCATTGTAAAACAGATTGTTACTGCTAAATAAGTGTTTAATTGTTGTGTATAACAAAAGGTGAAGAAAACTCCAGACATCTTTAAAGAAAAAGAACTATATATTTCTAATGTGAGAGAAATTCTATGCTTTTCCTTATCAAACATGATTGTAATTTAAATCACTGGCGTTTGAAATCTTGTCATTAACAAATATTAAGTGGTATTTTGCACAATTTCATAAAATAAAATGATTTTGTTTAAAAAATTATGATTTATTTATCAGAAAACAAAGTCAGTAGATCAACCAATAATAACAATAAAGCATCCCTGAAAATTACTGTTATGAAGGATTTGACTAAAACTATAGGTTTTGGCAGACAAGCATCAACATTTTTATTCACTACGTTGTCTACTAGTATCCTCCAGTCGTGTTTTCTCATTCTCGGGTAATGATGATATGCAGACTATGTATCATGAGTCATTAAAATAGTGAAGAGCAGCTAGGCTGAGGGGCATATGGCCATATTGGAGCAGAGCCATGTGGCTTAAGGCGGGGTAAAAGGATGGGCAGAGATTGTAGCAGCATTAGCTGTTCTGCTCCGTAGCGAGTTTCAGTGTTTCTACAGTGAGCACACTGTTTATCTAACAAGAAGTAAATAAAACATTTCAATCATATTTTTCTTCCATGTTAGAGAAAGTTGATTTCTCAAGGAATGAGAACTCTCACACTGTAAATACAGTTTGTCTGTGCATGAAGATGAGATGAATGAAAAAAGAAAGGAGAGAAAGGAGGCTTGTGATTCACTAAAAGATCCTTGGCTATAAAAAGACGCATTCATGGACAGTTTGTACCAACACTTACATTCTGCTATGGCTGTGATCTTCTGCGTTTGGCTAAATGCACTAGAGAAAATGCTGCCGCAGAACTAGAGAGCTCATGATGGACTGTGTGTATCGGCTGTTGATTATGGGGAGAGCCTGTAGTTTCGTCTATATCATATTCATGAGCCAAATGTTGCGTGTTGTAATATTCATGAACAAATTAGACGTTCAAAACACCAGTGTGAGTGAGGCCTTATGCAAAATACACTGGGACTCTAAACCTAACTTTCCCGGCCCAGTGTAGAATTAGAATTTTGTTTTCTTCATCACTGATCCTGATGCTGCACTCACTGATGAAATAACGTCTATCGCTGAATATATGCCTCCGATCTTTTTTTTTTTTTAAGTGCAAATTATTGGGTTTCAGTTTTCACCATCTACAGGCAGCAGTGAAGTGAAGTCTGAAGCCTTTTTTTTAACATCCTGTTTACTGTATGAGAGGTTGAGAGCAGACTAGCTTGTAAGAGACCAGCTTTGTTCTGCCTCTCTGATCAGCTGGCTTGCTAGCAGTCGAACAGAGCAACAGAAGTGTGTCCAATCAAGCTGAGCCCTGTTTTAAAAGGCCCTGCAGTCCTTGGGCAGAGGCCGTGTTTATGACCCAAAATTGAGGAGACGAGCCTGGCCCCCTTCCAAGCTCTCAAGCTCGTATATTCTGTTTGAGAATATCCAGAGGAAGCGCAACACTGCAAGAAGACCCTATGAGACACCTGTACATGTGTAACTGATTGTGTGTGTGTGAGTGAAGGAGAGACAAACAGAGAAAGAGAGAGAGGAGAGAGTGTGTGATGTATGTGTAAACAGTATGTAAGAAGAAAAAAACCTTGTTAACCTTCAAACTGTTTTTTAAGCGTAGATATGGGAGACACAGCAATAACCCCGAACTTCTTACAGGTGAACTAAGAGAGTGGTAAAAGAACAAGATATGGGATCAAGAAAAAAACATGTACACCCTGAGTAATCCCATCCCCCTTCAAAAAAAAGAAGAAAAAAGAAAAACTCAACCCACAGAAAACTGCCATTCAGCCATAACAAATAGACTCTGCACAGTGTTACTAGAAATTACTTTCGACTTCAGTTAACAATCAAATTAGAAAGCACCTCATTTACATTGATCTAATGGGAATATACAGTAATTTCTGTGATTACAATGCAGTTGGTCAATTACTGTAATGGTGTGGATTTATGGCACATTTTTCCTATTAGGTGATCAGACCACAGTTGGCCTTGCAGAGTTAATCCCTAAACTGAAGCCCCCAATCACAATTCAATAGCTTTGTGTGCCTAAATCTATCTGAACAGACTCTTTGCCTGAAGCTGACATTTAAATTGATCATGTGTCCACGATGGGCACCATAACTGGGAAGGTTTGGTAATAGTCTGCAGAAATGACACTGCTAAGGTACTACAGTATACATAAATAAATCCATATCCCAAGAATTATTTTAATTGTACCTAAAATGTGTCATCTCGGACAAAACAGCAAGAATGACAGAATGTTAGCTGAATGCAGACTTTGAATAAGGCACCTTAATTGTTTTTGTGTCGTGCAGTAATGGTTTGTTTTCCTCAGAGTGGATCCATGCCAGCATGGCCTACAATTGTGCTTTGCTCAAGATGATCAATAGCTTGAGACAAGTGTTTTGTCAAGTAGGTTGTTTAGAGAATGATTGGCAGCTCCCGGCTTCACTGAAAGATCAACACAAACCATTCTTACACCTTACTAAGAGAACACACTCCTTAATCTGAATGACTGAACATGCCACTCACAGAAATGTTATTGTCCCGTGCTTATGAGTTTCAAATAAAAAGTGCTGCATTTGTTCTGGAGCTCTGCCATTATCCAACAAAATCTCTTTCTAGAATAGTCTGAGGTGGTAAAACGAAGTCCCATCGTCACCTCAGAGCAACAAGGTCCTAGGATGGACAGATGGTTTTGATTCTCGCTGTCCTCCTTAGAAGAATGTTGTCATTGTCTTTACTTCATTCTTCCAGATGAGATTTCAGATTAGAAATACTTACCTGGCACGTAACCAAGACACTAAACTCTGAAGTGCAGGTCCTGGTTGTTCACTGGCCATTCAGGAGGAATTTCCTGAGATTTACAAAGTTTAACTTTACTCTAAATATGTTAGACCTGTTGTAGAATAGTGGTTCACAAAGCTCCAGAAAGCTCTAAAGCTCTAAAATTAAGATTACTCAGAAAGTAACATGACATGAGCAACTTCAAATTGTCTCTAGAGTCACTTGATTCACCAGTCTCACAAGAGTGATTTCTCCCCTTCACAAGCAATCTTTGGCTGAATACTGACAGCATCTTGCCGTCACCACACCATCTTGCAGACTTTTGTTTGATCAGCACTGACTGAAATTGAGAAGCCACTAAATAAATGTTCTGTATGTTGCAAGGAAAGCCAAAAACTTTAAATCCGTAGTGTGCTGTGAACTGTGTGCTGGGACCAGGTAGATCAATTTGGGAGGCAGCAATTTACACTTACATTACATACACACATTATTTGCTGAATGGTTTGACTTGTATAATGTTCAACTTGACAATTCCGCACTTATTCTGAATAAATTAAATATTCATTTGCTCATTGCCTTTATCTGTTTTGACACATTTGATACAAAAACATTGGTGTGTTGGTACTATTAAAGCTTGAAAATCATTCAGTGTGCTGCAGTCGTTTCTCTGAATACTTTTTTATGGTAATTCATATTTCTATGTCGCAACTGCAACTGAATTGATTTTTTCACACCCCTAGTGCTGTTTCAGTTCCTCTTCGCAACCACATCAATGGGTCTCAAACCAATTTGCAAACTATTTCACTGTGTCAGGTTAGTGCAATATACAAACACAGGTGTATAACAGAAACATGCACATTACCTGTGCAGTTGCCTTTTTTTCTTCACTATGTAAAACAATGGTTAACACTTCACTTAGGATGTCAGTGGATGAAAGTACAAATTATAGTGGTGTATGTTTTCAGGCAGTTGAGCTTTGTAGTCTTACACAGTGGAAAGCTGAAATCAATGCCAGTTTTCAAGTGAAAACTCAAGATTTAGTTATACTATATATTAATTACATTTCTGTAGCAGGTTAAGTTTATTAACAAAGGCATTACATTGTGTAAAACTGTTTATTATTATTTATTACTTTCCCTGTATCATGCATGAATCACAGTAACTTGGTTAAAAATAAGTGTGCTGTCATACTGAGGTGTGTGGGCTCTGGACAGCTGTCCACTAAAGAATCACATAGTTAACATCCACAGCTTATTGTTAATGCTGTGACTACTTTTTTGTTTTAGATCAGCTTTGTGAGGCTTTTATTTTAATATGTGCTATCAATTACACAAACATCACTGTAAAAATAGTGATTTGCATTGACTTCCAATGATTATGAACTGTATGGTGGAGAAATTTATGAATCTACATATTGTCTGCGTTGCCATATAAGTGATTAAAACTTAATCAAAGTCTCTAAGTCCCGAGTCCCCACTCCAGGTAGGCAGGTCAGCTATAGGGACAAATTGTTGCATCTTCCCTGTTAATTGAAAATGCAAAGTAAAAATTATGGTTTCTGTTCTTTTTTATAGATGTAGCAGTTGCCTCTGTCAAAAAATTAAATCTTTTCCAAATGTTAGGCTATTATCGACTCCCATAAACACTGCACACATGTCACTGTCTGAACGCCATCTCCAGACAAGTCTGAACCAGTTAAGAGACCTCTGAGCTCTTTCTAATTTAAAAATGTTGATAAAATGCATCCAAAATTGCATTACTCTGAGAATTTTGTCCACTTAAGTGATTTCCTACTGTGAGACGCTTCGTTAATATGGACCCAGCTCTATTGTATCAATAAGAATGTGAGATGTGCAGATGCAGGGATAATTTAGTTATTGAATTATCTTTTAGGCTCATGCTTTTCTCCCTCAGTGTTCAAGGTTAATTGTCATAAGTTCAGGCCAATCTACCACCAAGGAATGAGGGAGGCGACCAGAGGAGGGCACCACATCAAAATTCTGTTTTATAAAGAGAATTGTGCATTCAAATAGTCATTTCCATTAGGGATTTATTCTTCAGTGCAGAGAACCTGTAAGAAGCTTCAAAGGGTTGCTCCAATTTTCTGCATAATATGTTACTGTGCAGTAGGTGCCCACTTCTTACAATCATTCCTGCACATGTAAAATCAAATGCAATACATTTAACAGGGAGGTCAGTGTAAGTAAAAGGTAATACGTCTTCTGAACATATCCTAGACCAAGGGTCTTGGCTCAGAGATTAAAACAGGTGTTTGACAGTGGAGATAGAGACAAGCCATTCCAGACACCAGCATGTTAGCGTGTCTCAGCCGTTTAGAGGATTGCTCGTGTAATGCCATCTGTATGCAGGGGATCAACACACATTTTTACACCAGGCCAGAGAGAGAGGAACAACCATGACTTCAGCCAACATCTGTTGCTTTTTCCTCCATTTTCCACTCACTCATCCACTTGTCAGTTTCATCCATTTGAAATCATGACAGCATATATTAATTATAGCAGAAGAAACAATTGACTCTTCAGAATGACTGTAAAGAAAAAAGCATCCATGAATATAGACCATGAACATCTACAAACATAACAATAATTGGCTATTGATGATGTGTGAAACACTCAGTAAATAAATAGTTCACCCTCAGTTATAGAACATAAAATTCTGTCAAATACAAAAAGATTTCCAGTATGCATAAACTACATATGAAAGTTTTAATAATAGTTACAAAATCAAAGGTTGGAATTCTGTATTCAGAGGTTCCAGTAGAAGATGCAAACTACATGTAATTAGTTATTTAATCTGTTAATCACCAGAAAAATATTTGAAATCCATCAAGATAATCAAATAATCAGTTTTTAGTAATCAGTTAGTATGCCAAAATATATCAGTTTTTATGCCAAATATTTCCTTATTTCAGGTTATTTTTCAGTTTTTGAAAGTAGGCTGGACTAAGCAATAGAAATTGTGGTGAGAACTTTTCATTAAATTTTATATAACAAACAATTAATCAGCTTTGAAATTGTTGTTGAAATTGATAATTATTTGAAGTTTTCTAAAATGACTTTAGCTGAATACATATTTAGGAATCTACATAAATATACAAGCTACAAAACTACACAGTTACTTTAATACATAGCATTAAACAAATTGTTAAAAAGTATGGTTAAAATTCTTTAAAAATATGGTAATAAAACCAAACCGGAGAAAAAGTAAACATCTAACATGTATTTGCTATTTAACAATTTCCACAAATCACTTATGAATTTAACATAGTGGTGTCCAAAGCAGCCTACACAAACATGGTAAACCATTCATAGAACTAGCCATTCACTTGTGCATCAGTTGCATATAAAAAAAAATCATAATCAGATTTAGGATATCAAAGAAAGTGTTGCCCATGTGCCCTGCGATGGACTGGTGACCTGCCCAGGGTGTACCCCGCCTCTCTCCAGGATGTCAGCAGTGCACTGTTTTAAAACATGTAATGCTGTAAATTACAGCTTTTGTTCACAAAGCAGCCACTTGCTCTTTGTGTTTCTATATGTCCCCCTTCTACAAGACCCATGACGCACTGAGTGATGAGAAAAACAGATGTAAAAGTCTTCATGACTACAATAGACTGAGTGTTGATTCACTGTTGTGTGATACAAGCTGACAATAAACACAAACAGATGTTGCTTTAGGTTTTGCTGTTTTATAAATTGGTAATCAGAAACTGATGCTGACTGCGTAGGATGGTTGTCTGTTAAAAGTTGATTAAGTTATAGATTGGCATATATATGTGCATATGGTTGAAATGATTTTAGCATCTTGATTGTTGCACATGTGTAAATCTGGTACAATTCTGGATTGATTCTCATAAACAGTCATTCTCCTTTCATAAATGAGGAGTCTGAAGAATATCTACCACCCACACGCCCATGGCCATGCAAAGAATATTTTCATCTGTACTCAACAGATAATAAAAAGAAACTTGAGGTTATAGCTGCTGATCTGAACCACCTGCCATAGAGACAATTAGTTTAGTGGTTAGAATAAACAGACACATCACAGACCCACACAAACTGTAGAATTATTTTGACTCCAACCTTTAACACTGCTGTCAGAACAAGGCCAAAACAAGCAACTTTGTTGTTCAAATATAGCTCAAAGAAGCACTGCTTTTTTCCCTGCAGTCTGAACAGGGGGATGCTCAGCACGCCCTATTTTAGTTTGCTATTAATTGACACATTATTTTGGTCTCATAGTGTTTTGGGGATCAAATAAATATACTTGTTTTTGGGGCATGACATACATTTGTGAATTGCAACGTTTTTATGAACATACCATGCATATGAATCAAGTGTTATTTAAGAGTTGAAATATCTTTCTTATAAAACGTGATTATTGTAACCTGAGTAATATTAACGTGCTTTGAATATTGAATGTATGCTTTTACAATGCCGACTATTGTATCTAATGTCCACAGATACTGTTGAACAAACATGGAATGGTTTGTTATTTATAGGTCAGGTTGCACATTTGCATATTTCTATTTTGGATTCATTCTCATGTCAGAAAGATGTCACACTACGTACTTACTGCACTAGTAGAGTCATGACAGCACATTGCTTCTTTTAAACACATAAACACGATTTCTAAAACTCTGAAGCATGAGTACTGAAAACAGCCCTCTTAAAAATTGTACATAGAAAACCAGTCTATCATAGCTCTTTCCAGTTTGGAGCAGGCCCTGATTTTAATTACTATACATGGTGAATTAGCTAATGAATAATGAATGGATTCCTCACACTAAGTGCTCTGACTGCTAATGCACTTGCAATTCTCTCTCTACAACCCCCTCACACACTGCCAATGTTGCTTTCTGATTCTTTTCTGAGTCTTTTTTACCTCCTTCTCCAAGTTGGATTCACACACACAATTTCTTCCCGTCTCTGCCTTTCTCACTCTCACTCAGACTTGATTAGATTTTCTTCTGTACAGAATTATTTAGCAATGAGAGTAGAGAATGAGAAGGAAACAGAGAAAGGTTCCAGGATAGAGGGAGATAGATAGTGGTTCTCAGGGGAGTGAAGGGAAGGAGATAGGTGCTTCGAGGAAAGAGAATGAAAAAGCTGCTGGATTAAGGTGCAGTGGAGCTGCAGACATGCAAAAAGAGGCAGAGAAAGACAATGTAGTCTGTGTGTTCAGTGTGCATAGCTTCATATTTCAGCTGGTAGATATAAAAGAAAATCTGTATAGAAGCAAATTGTTATGTGTTTTATCCTGATAGCCAGCTGGGGAGAACATGTAAACTGTACACTCAACGCTCCTCTTTTCTTTTTTACATATCATGTTTAAGTCTGCATACATTTCCTTTCAGGTTCTCCAGTTTCTTCCCACAACCCAAAAACATTTTATGAGACTCTTAAACGCAGATGAATGTATTTTTCTCTATATGTATGTGATAGCACTGGTATGGCAGACTGGTGATGATTCCAGACCCAAGAAACTCAAAATGGATCATTGTGCTCAGAGAACAGCTATAATTAATATATTTTTAATCATTTATATCTTAAAAATGATTTTGTGCTTGTATTAATTTTGTTAATTGTTAATTTTTATTTATTTGAAGTTGCTGAAGTAGAAAGACAGTTACCAAACAATTAGTGGCCATAGTGATCTACATTGCAGCTAAAACAAGTTCATTTCTCAGACGTTGGTGTTAACCAAAGCCAAAACTAAAAGGATGGTAAATATTGAAATTTTAGTTGAATGGTATTCATTATCATCAGCAGCTGGATGTACAGTTAGGTCCTTAAGTGACAAAGATTTTATGATTTTGCCTTTCACAACCACTATGGACAATCAAGATGTGATCAAAGTCTAGACGTTAAGCTTTATTTTTCACACACCAGTTTTTGCTGTTTCACAAAAATACAGTATTTACCATATAGGGAATTGCAGCCATTTTAAACAGAGTTCCTCCATTTTCAAGGGTTCAAAAGTACTTGGCATTGTGCCGTAATATAACTATACATTTTTTAATTTTTGGATGAAAACCCCTTTCAGTCAATGACTGACTGAAAAGGGCCTGAAGTCTGCAGCCCGTGGACATCAGCAAATAAGGTTTGTCCCTGGAGATGCTTTGCCAGGTCCTCACTGGAGCCAGCTTCAGTTGCTTCTTATTTGTGGGTTCTGTCTTCAGTAACTGAAAAGCATGCTACACTTGAGATCAGATTACTGACTTGGCATGACATTAAAGAATATTCTTTTTTTTTTGCTTTCAAAAAGTCTTGAGTTGTTTTTGTGGTATGTTTAGCTTATGTTTATCTGCACTTTGAAGCACTGCCCCATCAGTTTTGTAGCATTTGGCTGAATGTGAGCAGAGAGTATAGACCTATAAACCTCAGAATTTATCTTGCTACTTCTGTCAGCAATACTATCCTCAATACACACTAGTGAGCCCATTCCATTGGCAGCCATACATGATGGTGCAGTGGCCCATCTTGTCTTCTCTTCATCTCTTCAATCCAAAAAATATGAATATTTTGGCCAAATCTAATCTGGCTTTTCTGTTCTTGAATGTTAGCAGTGGTTTGCATCTTGTTCATGTCCATTCATAAATGTGTGTCTTGATTGTAGATTTCGATTTGATTTGATTTATGCTTACCTTCTCCACAGTATTCTTGACTTTTGTTGATGTTGTGAAGGGTTTTTTCATCAACCAAAAAAAAAAAAAAAAAAAAAAAAATTTTGGTAA
>OMLM01003119.1:4546-28809 GCA_900302695.1 Helostoma temminkii | reverse complement strand
AAAAAAAAAAAAAAAAAAAAAAAGATTCTGTGATCATCCACTTTAGTTGCTGTATGTGTCAGAAGTAATGTGGTAATTGACCGTACCTGGTCAGTTAACATCTTGTCATTGGCTTGCCCAAATACTATTGAGCTCCTCTTACAATAAAGCTTAAAGGCTACACTTTGATTTTTATTTCAAATCCATTGTGGTGGTGTTTAAAGGCAAAACCATAAAAACTTTGTCTTTGCTTTTCATATTCTTTTTATAGATCTTCAGATAAATCAACATTAACTCAACATTACAACATAACTTTGAGAGATATCTCCTGCTTCTATAGAATAATTTTAAAATCCCAATGTGTTATCTTAAAAAATGCTCTGTCCTTGAAGTTAATACAGTAATCTTTATGGTAGGTCATTACAATCAGACACTATGGAGATAAATAGAATTGACAAGCCAGCAGAATATTTTATGTCAATATCTCAGTCAGGCCATAATTGGATTGAGAAACAAAGTTATCTACTTTTTAACAATATTGACACATCATTTTACAGAGAATTGAACTGTATGACATTGGTGCTGATATTGGATTCTCACCTTTATGAATGCTCTTGTGGAGATGCTTTTGGGGCATCAATAAACCACTGAAAATAAAACAAAATAAACTTTTTTTTTAATAATTTAAGAAGCCCTAACACGAATAAGAATTAAATATGAACAGTGTCATGCATATGAACATGCAAGGATAACTAATTGTTTTACAGTTGTGGATTAAAGCCCAACCCATCAAGTTCTGTAAGGAAAATGAATTTAAACTAATTTTTAAATGCAAAGAAATTCACACTTCACATCGCATCACAGTAGCAGAGTTTGTATGATAACTTGATGACTATATAACAAATCAAAAGTATTGCAAAGACATGACAATTAAAAACAAAACAAAATAAGCACATCTGACAATTTGCATTTTAGAAACTCTAAGAAGGTTTTGCTAAAGTAAAGTTGTTCCACTCATGAAATGTTTCCTCTGACACTGTTTGCTATCACATCAGAGATAATATTCGTATCCTTTTCAATAAAATTAATATCACTATCTAATTTTTATAAAGGTCTATAAATACTTTATAAATTACTACATAGACTATTAATTATTTTGGTCATGTGGTAATTTGCTGCACTCAAAACAGACACAACAAACAGCAAGGACAAACAAGGACAAACCAATTGGGAAACATTTTGGCACAACACCAATCCCTAACAGCTTATTAGCATGCCAGCTGAGACTTCTCACCATGAACAAATAATACGAAAAACAAGATGGACTACCTACTGTAAACTGTCAGCATTAACTACACACAATCAATCAGGCATCAGCAGTGAGAAAACTAACACAATCCCTTACCTAACATAACCACATCTGGTGTGTTTAGCAGCTGGCTTGGTAAATAATGAAACATAATAACAGTTGACTCCACCAAAATCAAAATACACAGTTGACTGTGCCAAATATTGGGTGAACATTACTATGGCATATTCATGTCAAATTACGTTTTGATTTATCAGAGGACCTTACAGTGAATTTGAGTCTGTGCTGTCATACATCTGCTGGATCCCACTGCAGGCAGCATCACTCTCTAGCAGTATTTGAGACGCAGATCCCTGAAGTCTCCAACCATCACTGTATAATTCTATTAATCCCTCCAATAGCCACCAGCTACGCTTCTAAGTGAATTAGGGTCATCAGCGGGCACATCTTTTTCTTGAGTTGGGCCCATGACAGAGAGAAGGCTCAACAGTGTTTTTCAGCATCGCTAAAGCACTTTTTTTTTAAACAGCACACACACACTCAACACAAACCTCTAATAGGTTATATTCATGTAAAAATCACCTAGTTAGGTATAACCAGCCTTATCCATGTCAAGCTACACTTTGTGTTTTCTCATCTTCAGCTACCTCATTTACAACAAAGCATCCACTCCTATTTACCTAAATAATATGCTTACAAGAGTTAATTAGATACATAATAAAATGTAATAATACCATCAAAACCTACTAAATGATCATATACTGATTTGTGATCTTCTAAACCTTTATGTGTGCAATATATATCACAAAATAGTTAACTGTCACTTGAATAATTGCATTTCCTCTGCTTTAATTTCCAACTGACTTTAAAATGCTTTCCCACCAAGCGTCATGCATTTGCTGCTGAATTATCAAAGCAGATTAACAGAGAGAAAAGATGTAAAAAAAAATAGAAATACATATCAAAATCACACCACTGAGAAAATGTCTGCTCCTCAGCTTCCATTTATTGAGTCCAAATATATTTGCTAGTGGTTATTATTACACAGACCTTAATCCCCTGCTCACCCTTCATCGTGAGGTAGATAATTATAGTAATCTGGTTGAAGGAAATTTACTTTCCTAGCTGTAAATCGTTGCAGTGAGATGGACTACTTACTTTATGGAGGGAATTTATAGTCTCCTACAATTTTTATCATTTGTGACATCATGAAGGCAATGTGGAACATTGTGCAAGGTTCAATTTTGTAATTTTGAGATACTAATTAGCATCAAGTGCCAACCTGTCACATGGCAGGGATATACTTTAAGAAGAATAGTGGAGAGGTATCCATTGTTCTTTTTGTTCTATATAGAGGACTAGGTGAATACATGAGCTTTCCTTTGAAGTAGGCAAGGACAAATTAATGATACTCTCCAAATATTAACTTCAGATAAAAAACTACGCTCTACTTCTAAATCGTAAAATGGTCTGCACTATAGCATTTTTAAACCTTCTAAGTACTCAAAGCATCTTCCACTGCTTTTCATTCACCACATTCATTTGCACACACTATCACACTCACACACTGATGGCATAGCTGCCATGCAAGGTGCCTAACCCATATTGCAGGAGGACACGGGAACCGACCATTTACCCTACAATTGGTGGACATGTGCTCTGCCACCTGATCCACAGCCAGCTCTAACTAGATGATGTGTTGGGAAAAAGTCATCTTTGGAAGATTTTCCTCCATTTTTTCATTGTAGCACATGAAAGGTCTTGTGATGTACACGCTGCTCTTGTTCTGTCCTTGAGCGAATCAATGATCCCCCACTGGCTTATGTCTGCTCTGTTTGTGAAGATGAGCGTTTAACTGTAGTTAATTATTGTATATAAATTAAAATATCACTTAACTTAATTTTGCTGTAAAGCAATTTAGGAAAAAGGGTTTAGCTTACATTAAATAGGTGACCATGGAGCCATTTACTGTACGCACATAATTTTTACACTGAGCGAGTGTGTGCAGCTTTTGCAGGCTTGAATGTGATCATAAGATGCGATTCATACAGATCAATTCATACATGTTGATTTCATAACAAAAGTCCAGATCCCACCGCAAAGAACATAGAGACAAAGTATAATAGCATATACATTTTTCTTAGTTTTTCAGAGCAGTACTTAATGATTTCTGTTGATATCTGCATAAAGGTAATTGTGTGTAAGCAGGCTATTTATAGACTCACAGGTGCACACTGTATGCTCTTTGTGGAAGTATAAATAGACTGCATGCTGTGTGCTTTGTAAACTATGGAGGCCAATTCATATGCTGAAGCCCATTAACTATACAGAAGCTACAGTTTGTTTCCTTACAGCTTTCATCTTGGGTATTTTTTTTAGACTCCAAACATGATTATGAATGCTGGAACCTGGCCACACACTGGATACAGATCTGAACCCAAATATACATCTCAGCCATAGTAATCCATCACTGTTGCATCAGAACACATCCACTTTTATTTTTTAAAATAAGAACTGCTCACCATATTAATGCATACATTCAGAAGCACTGTGTTAACCAAGCCAAGAGGAGCATCTGTATGTTTCTATGATATCTATATTTTTTATCTCTTCAAAATAAAGCTTCCTATCATGCAAGTCAAACCCAACCTAAACAAAATGTTTTTACATGTAACTTTTATGTACGTATTTATTTAAAACAGCTATTTCCAGCTATACTGTCATTTACAATAATAACAGTGTCTTCACTGTGCTTCTGATCAATTTGATGTCATCAGCTTTTCTTTCAAAAACAGTAATTTCAGAGTTTGTACTGGTAGTGTAAACCTGTCTTTTTACAAACACACAAGCTACAGTAATTATAAACCATGAATATAACCTACATATTATTTAGATTTACACAGACACAGTCTTAATTCAGAAATTGTGCTCATTTATAAATTCTTCTGAGACAGTCAACACCAATCATGCACAGCATGAGGTGTCAGGAAAGGGATGTGTGACTACATAGAGTACTGTATATGGTCTCTGTGTTGCACTTACTGGAAAAGTATAAATGACTTTTCAAATACTGATAACAATGCTGAATCCAGAAAATTGATTTCCAGTGAGACAAAGTGGCACATTGGTGTGCAACAATTTAAACAAAAGAACAAAAGACTGCACCACGTATGGTTCCATGTATTGTCAGTATCCTGTCACCCCAATGTAAACACAAAAGCTCTAGAGAAAACTGTCTCCAACTTCTCCCATTCAGTCAATTTGCAAACTAGAATGGCTGGAATTCATTGGCAAATAGCTGTGACTGAACAGAGGACACTCCAGTGAACTAATCCCTTCGAGCACTCTGCATTTTGCAGCAAGCGGCAACCTGCCAAGACTGGCCATTGAAGCTACATTGCCATTGTGCAATTTTAATGAAACACTTTTGTCGTTCTCAATACTAACAATAAATTACAGTATTTTGGCCTTTTGGTGGTATTACTGTAGAATACCTCTACAGCAGTGATACGCTGTGAGGTAGAAATCTTAATGGCTCCTACAAACTGCAAACTAAAATCATTTTTATTTCTGGCAATGCACATTTGAAATGTACTTAAAATACTCCCTGGCCCACTCACTTCAGCTTCTGAACCTGAAAGAAATTCCATTCAATATGTGATTAACACATTTGGAAACAGCCAGTTTCCAGTGAATATGCAATAAGGACATTGCCATGATTTAATCAAATATGTAATAATTCATGTTGATGAATTGAGTGACATGAGTTTATTCAGAATTCCTTTGCTAATTTTGCAATTTTTGTTCTGCTGCACTTGATTCTCCAGTCACACAAGTCCTCAGATGTGGGAATCAGTTTAAGTACTGTAAGAAGGCAGCTTATAGGTTCTGTTCAAGTCATTGTTCTGCCACTGCTTCTTGCTGTGTTACTCTCATAACTAAACCCAGACTACCTCCACATGCAGTGCACAAAAACAGGTGGCAATGTTTCCACAGTTTCTCGAACATTAAAACCCAAGTGCTCTGCAGTGAGAGTGTTAGTCCGTATCTGTTTAACCAATTACCAAGACTGTCCTCACTGTCTGAGTCATGCTAACTTACCTCACTGTGCCATGTTTTTCTTTTAGACCAATTCTCCTTAACTCTGCCACGATGCCTTTCCACATACAGTTGGCCGATCCTACAAATCTCTTTTTAGGAACGCAGTCATGGGAGCAGATTGGCAAGCTAGACAAGTGACACGAATACTAAGAGCGCCCTCGCATTCAGTCAGCCTGCCACCCAGGGCATCCTGTCTTAATCCCTTTGCAGAGACCAGACACAGCCTTGGCAGAGTGCATTTGAACGCAGAGGTCCCTGCAGATTATTTAGCCCATGCAATTATCATAATGGAGACAGCATAAGGTAATACCTGAATAGGAACTAAATTATCACTTGAAAGATGTCTCTTAATGCTCTCATCCCTCCACTCTCCCGTGTTGGCACAAGATAAAAACCTTCCTGTACTTACCTGAAATAGTGCATGAAATAACATGCAGGAACTATAATGTGACACAATTTAACAACACAAGAAGGAAGTGCAAATTTCCTGATTTCCTGACATTTGCACTCAGGTCTATGGGCTTGTTTGTAATATTTTTTATAATACTCACCTGAAATGCTAAATACACTGTAGTTTTCTTTAAAGTAGACTTAAGTCAAAACAGTTATTTTACTATGCTCTAAAACTTGCTTGTCCACTTTGTACTTTGCCTTTCTCTCTCTTCTCCAAAGTTTAAAATATGTATCGTGGCAATTCCAAAGTCATTTGGAAAGAAAAACCTAATGTCCCTATAGATTGCAATGTGCCGCCTGTTGCGCAAAGTGGCTAAACGGCTGATAGTAATATTACATTTCTCATTAGATACAAGAGATTGATTAAAATAATGTCTTTTGTATTCTTTCAGACATAATGCCATAGCATAATACTCAATGGTAAATTAAAATGTGTCTGTAGGTTTTGTCCTCACAGTTATTGTCTATCTGACTGTAATTACAGATGGCAGTTTGATTGCTTTCAATTTTTCCTTCTTTTTAATTTAATACCATTCCATCACAGACTGGAGCATCTAAAGTCATGATAATTTCGAACAATATGATGGTGCCAACTGGGAGCGCTGCTGCCCTGAGGGGATGGCAAAGGTTAATCTCAGGTCAGAAGGTCATAGCAAACACAGACCCTGTAACAATTGTAGAATATTTTCAGTCAGCTCATTCCTTATATAAACTTGCACTAGTCAATGTGTAAAATGGATGAGTTTTATATATATACTATATATAAGTGTGTGTGTGTGTGTGTAGACAGAGAGAGAGAACTTGGAACTTTCTGAGCATAAACTACAATATAATGCCACTCTAAAGCTTAATGTTACATCAAATGGCTCTGTGTAACATGAAAAAGGGTTGCTCAAAGTGCAGAGATCATTGAGTCACCCAACTCAACATCATTTTATCTTATTGTTTAAAATTTTTATGGTCTGCATATTTGCCATATGGTTGAGTCACCTTGTTTTCATGTTTTTCTGCCCCCCGGTGTCCTGTAAATCAATCTAATCAATTAACAGAGCTTTAAAATGATAGGAATCAATGGAGCTTTTATGTGAAAGCGTATGGAAAATCCAATTACATTGTTGTATTACAATGTACTATTGAACCATCCAAAATGACACAGCCTATCTTGTATTGTAAGTACAAGATACGCTGTATCTTTTGATCAGCATTAATAAATCTAAAGTGTCCCTGCAGTCATACCATCTTGTTCCCTATAGCTAAGAGCAATTTATCTCTACAAAGGTGAGAGAAAACACTTCAGAGCCCAATAGTACGACTTCACTTGCACTTTTTTTTCAATTCCACATGTGCAACTGCATTTGTTACTCTAAACAGTCTTTTTAAGGTGTTACAGATTTGATTTCCTATGCAGTCAGGATGATACTGCCTTTTCATCATTCTGAAAATGAAATCTTATGGCCCCAGACAGTTGTACCAGTGATTTTACCAGTATGCTTGGGTTGCTCTCATTACCTTGAAATTGAAATATTGGGGCTGCCATCAGTTGTACTGTGAATGATTAGATTAAAAGCGCTCGAATTATTTAAATTACATTTAATTCAGAGCTGAAATAATCTAGATGTTATGTCCATTTCTTTCCATTTCTTTTTAGACATCTCACTGAGTCATTTTCCATATTTGGTGTAGCTAAAGAAATAAACAACACAACAATGTGGTTTGCAGCATTTTTTTTACTGTTACCCAGACTTAAGTAAGTTGCACCAGTGCCCCATAAGTCTTTTCAGTGTTGGTGCTGCCAACACACACTGTTTAAAGGTAAATGTGACAAGTGCAAAAAACACACTATACCTAGAACAACTGCTCCAACTAAAGATGGTAAAAACAGTGGCAAAAATATGAATATAATTATAATCACTTTAAACATAGCACTATAACATCTACAATAACACTTGTAGTCTAAACAACCTGAGCTTACCTTAGTTCCAGGCATAGACACTGATTAAAACTGACTGCAGCAAAGAAGCCAGTGACAGTGCTAAAAATAAATATTTGGTGGACATCACCATCCCAAGAAAATGAAAAATGTTCCAGAAAATTCACTACATTTTTGTTGTTTGAGACTTATATGGTCAAAGAGAGGACCATCATTTCTGTTCCCGTTAAAAGAATAGAGTTTGGCTGATAAGTCAGCAGCAGCAGCCTCTTAGATTTATTTCCCTAACACCAGCACTCAGAGTACTGAAGCCAAAGTGGGGGAGGGGATTTGTCTTTCAGATGGAGCAGAACACTACATTGAAGCACTATCACTGTGTATGTCAAAATGAGACAGTAGCCATGTTGGCCGTGGTTGCAAGAATTAAAAACTGTTGTCCCACCAGACCCTGAACATATGAAATATGAAAATATACACACAAACTGCAGAACAGAAACTTTTTCTCTTGTACTCTTACTTTATCATTTATTATAATTTATTACTTACTTATGGGTTAATTTGTAATTTATTTTCTCAGTCAGTAAAGCAGTTTGTATATAAAATGTCCAAAAGCAGTAAAAAAAATACATTATAATATCTACCTCATATTATAAATCTTTTATCCCACTGCTGTCCAAAACTCACAGCTATTTAGTTCACCATCATATGACTCTTAAGCAAACAACAGCATTTTGAATTTTTTCTTCGCAAAGTCAGCATAATAATTTGGTTTGGTATTTTCCCATGAAATGGCTTACCAATTAATACTGTCATTTACATTAATTTTTTCTCAAAGTAATTGTAAACATATTTTTGTTTAGATTTTGTGAGCTAATTCCATAAAAACAAACAAATTATTTAATTTTGAATCATGCAGATTTACATTTTAAGAACAAATCAACTTTGATTAGAATAACATAGATACAGTACTACAAATTTAGTTGTTGACAATGGCAAAAATGCAGAATATCTCCAACCTAAAAATGTAATTATTAGTTTTATGTTGTTTCTTGTGTTTGTGTATGTGTTAAAGATACGGTAGCATTCATGATTTTTATCATAATTCCAAAAATTCACAACAAGCCTGTTAACCATGTGTAACTCTCAGGCAAATTATGTGTACAGAGGTCTTGTAAGCTGCATATGCCCTATGAAATTACAACAAGAGAACAAAACAAGACATGCAACAAACATATGCAAATTTAATGAATCAGCAATGTGATGAATGAATTAGCAAAATGATATTCAGTTCATCAGACAGCCTCCTTGGTCTCCACAGGCTTCTTCTCCATCATGATTTAGTCCTTACCAGATTTCAAACAACTTCATATTTTACCCACTATATCAATTACACACTCACCACTGTCACTGCAAATAGTTGCCATTAATAATTCTCTATTAAAACAATGAATTAATACTGGTACAGGTTTGACTTACAGTAGAGCCGCACTGACATAGTTCTTCTTTCATTCATCTTATGACACTGCTGTATGAAAACTGAGAATCTTTTGGATTTGAGGTGTTACTTCCTTTCTTGATTGGTAGACACTTATTTACATCTTTGCATCTCTGCCAAGCCTGCCTCCCTGGTGTGTGGGAATGTCCATGCTAACACATTTTGCTAGTTAGAGTAGAATGTTGTTGCTTACAGTGCACAACACTGGTAGAGTCTAATCACTCACATTGTACATTAAGTGCTCTGAAATACTAGTGTATCCTTGCTATGTGCACCCTGATTGAGACATATGTTATCCTAGCACTTTTCCAGCAAACTCATAACAAATGAATTTGGCAAATCACAGTAGTGTCAGACATAATGCCAGTGGCTGCTGGTGCAGAAGCAGAAAAGTAGGGGTGGGTGTGTTTTTATGTTGCTGGCAGGATTTTAGATGTAAGCAGCTACTGCTTTCAGTGGCTCTGAATACATGTTGAGCGTGCCTAGATCACATTAATCCACGCAGTGTTGCACCAACAAAGGAAGGTTTTTATTTTCTTCTGCATGTGTGCCATCCTTTTTATGTACTGTAAGAAGACATTCTATACTGATAAAATTAATACAGATAAAATGCTTTATAAAGTAGGCACATGGCCAAGGATATACTGTAATTATTTTATGGTGGTGATCAATATGTTCATTGTTGAATTTGACTTTAAGCATTCAAGTGGAAATGCACACAGCTGTTCTATTGACATCTGATAATCTCTATGAATGTGTTTGTCATGTCTGACATTTTCTTCTCTTAGGTGGCAGTGCAGGGTTGTTGTAATTCCATCCAGACAAAATGAGCTCCTGTCAGTGGGAGGTCTCATTCGATCTGATTCCCCAGCAGAGGCTTGCCTCTCAACAATCTCTCTTCAGCATGGCTGCTGTGGCAGCATGGCTGGTGTAAAACCGAGTCACATGTAGACTCATTTTTACTGATTAAATTAGCCACTCATCCTCACCAGAGAACATTTCCACCTCAGTTAACATTTTTTACACTTTAGAAAACACCTGTCATAATATACTCCTTTCTTCTTGCTCATGGGTTAAGACAGAGATGATTAACAGAACTGGAGTTGGAAAGAGAAAAGGAGAATGCTTAAATCTAAGAACCTAATCCCAAGGTTAATGTTTTTTGCAATAGGCAAGAGTGCTTTGCTCTTGGCAAAGGCATTAACTGCACTCATGTATAATGTCTGCATAACTTAATAGCAGCTTAACACAGTACTTTTTATGATATCACAAAATATGTGACGTGTATGACATAGTATGTATTGATTTATATGTAGGTTACCATCTCTGTTGGCAGAAGATAATAAGGGATAGCAACACATTAACACTGCTGTTTGGAAGTGGGAGGTACAGACTGTACTCTGTGTATGAATATCTCAGTCTATTTTTATCTTGAGCACACTCAGGCATGTTCCTCAACACTTTGGGCTGAACGGACAAATATAATCAAATTTATTCTAATCTAATCGAGTAATAAGTTTCTTGTTACTTTATCTGAGAGATAAGTAATATCATACCGCACTATATATTGGATCATAATGAAAAGTTAACAGCATTGCAATACTGCTTTGAATACAAATTGTGGATCAATGTTTTTTTTTATACAAAAGCATGGATATAAAGTATTTTAAATTTTAATTTGCAAACTAGATGTAATATAATATAATTTAACATTTAACATTGTGTAATGCTTTGATCTTAGTGACTTTTCCAAGAATAAATGGACCCTAATTACCAATAATCAACAGATTGCATTGTTACCTTTCTCAGCTTGATATTTCAGCATACAAGTTTACAGGGAATTCTCTGATCCTGCTCAAATGGGAGACAGATACTGTACTAAGTTTTCATTTTTTATTTTTGCTGTATGTTACAGATGTATCACCTTCTGTAAAGTCGGCAAATCTGGGACAGTCACAGGTTATGGAGCTAGCAATAGTTGGTTTTCCACAGAAGGAAAATACTGACAGTTAGTTGAAGTTAATTTATCTTGCTCTTATTCATTTGTAATTCTATGCCCACACAAGTAATTATTTTCATTATAAATCAATCCACTGATAATTTTTGATGAGTCATTTCCCTATGTGCAAAGAATGAAAACTAGGCCATAAGATATCATAATTACAGTTCAAAAGATTGTGATTGAGATGGACTCTTTCCAGGTAAAAGTGTAGATTTCGTATAATTTTCCTTTTTCATCAGCCTAACAGTGCAAATCTCTGAGATATTCAGTTTACAATCATATAAACCTAGAAATGCTTGAATTGTTCCCTGTAGAAAAGCTATAAGTAAATATCTTTGTTAATTTTCCAATGACTAACTAATCACTTTAGCACAAAAAAAGACTATACTGAACCAATGATATTTATGAAAGCATATAAAACACAGCCACAAAACCACTGAAACATATGAAACATGTATTTATTTCTATCTCTTTTGAGTACTAAATATTATTCTTTGTTTCTTCTTGTTGCAGAGAACACAAACAGCAGATGAACTATGAATGCTGAACACAATGATCTTCTCCCTCCAGCGCCAGACAATGAGAGGTCGTAGGCTGAAGGGGGCGCTATCCAACCCCCTCTTTGTGCTGCTTTTGGCCCTTCAGATCCTGGTGGTGGCTGGGCTGGTCCGTGCTCAGACCTGTCCTTCTGTCTGTTCATGTAGTAACCAGTTCAGCAAAGTCATATGCACCCGACGCAGTTTACGGGATGTCCCAGATGGCATTTCCACCAACACTCGCTACCTGAACCTCCAGGATAATCTTATCCAGGTCATTAAAGTGGACAGTTTTAAACACCTGCGCCATCTGGAGATCCTGCAGTTGAGCAAGAACCACATACGCAGCATTGAAATAGGCGCCTTCAATGGGTTGGCTAGTCTCAACACATTGGAGCTCTTTGATAATCGGCTCACGACAATCCCCAATGGAGCATTTGAGTACTTGTCCAAATTAAAGGAATTGTGGTTACGCAACAACCCAATTGAAAGTATACCATCTTATGCCTTCAACAGGGTTCCCTCGCTTCGAAGGCTGGATCTAGGTGAGCTTAAACGTCTCTCCTACATTTCTGATGGAGCCTTTAAGGACTTGAGTAACCTACGCTACCTGAACCTGGGAATGTGTAACCTCAAAGAGATCCCCAATATCTTACCTTTGGTCAGGCTTGAAGAGTTGGAAATGTCAGGAAACCAACTCACCGTTATTAAGCCCAGCTCATTTACAGGACTAGTGAACCTACAGAAACTATGGATGATGCATGCCCAGATCCAAACTATCGAGAGAAATTCCTTTGATGACCTTCAGTCGCTTGTTGAGCTCAACTTGGCTCACAACAACCTTACATTTCTACCACATGACCTCTTCACACCGCTGCATCGCCTGGAAAGGGTCCACCTCCATCACAACCCTTGGAACTGCAACTGTGATATCTTGTGGCTCAGTTGGTGGCTGAAGGAGACAGTACCTGCTAATACCAGCTGCTGTGCCCGTTGCCATTCTCCTGCAGTCTTTAAAGGTCGCTACATTGGAGAATTAGACCACAGCTACTTCCAGTGTGATGTTCCTGTCATTGTGGAGCCACCCAGTGACTTGAACGTGACTGAAGGCATGGGTGCAGAGCTTAAATGTCGTACAAGCTCGTTGACATCCATCAGCTGGCTTACACCAAATGGCTCATTGGTGACACACGGGGCTTATAAGGTGCGTCTGTCTGTACTTAATGATGGGACTCTGAACTTTACTAGTGTCACAATGCAGGACACTGGAACTTACACCTGTATGGTAAGCAACACAGCAGGCAACATTTCTGCCTCTGCTGTGCTTAATGTCACTTCTGTGGAAAACAGTGGGGTGACCTATTTTACCACTGTCACCGTGGAAACCATTGAGACGCCGGGGGAAGACAGCCAAACGCCACTTCCCCCGATTGGCTGGGTGTCATCATCAACAACAAAAGGTACTCCTGTTTCAACCAGGACAACAGAACGGACTTACACTATTCCAGTTCTAGATCTGGATGGAGAGGGGGCATTCAATGGTCTGGATGAGGTGATGAAAACTACCAAGATTATCATTGGCTGCTTTGTAGCTATCACACTTATGGCTGCTGTTCTGTTGGTTATCTTCTATAAAATGAGGAAACAGCATAACCAGCAAGATCCTGATGGTCCCGCCTCTTCCATGGAGGTCATTACTGTAGAAGAAGAGCTTGCAGGTGTTGCTGCTATGAAGAGACATCTATCTCTGCCCCCTCTTGAGCACTACAACCACTACAACACCTACAAGAGCACTTACCACCACCCTCCTATGCTCAGTACCATACACAGCTCAGCCACACAGGAACCTTTATTGATTCAAGCCTGCTCGAAAGACAATGTACAAGAGACCCAAATCTGATCTTGAATCTTGCTAAATATCCAGTGTCAGCAATTTCATACTGGGAGTACAATGGACCGAAACATACAGAAGAACAGAAATCAAAATGACATTGACTTGGCAGAGTTGATGTCAATAATGGTTATAAATCAGCATTTGGCAAAGGGACAACATATGATACTTTAACAAGTGTCTTTACAGAAACAAAGATTATTTATTAAAAGTATGTCTAGTGGCTAAATGAAGAAAAACAATTTGTGATAGCTTTTTAGCTCATTTTATTTCTCTCTCTATCTCTCTGTGTAGTACTGCACAAGGGAAAGAATGGTTTACCAAAACTGAATATGGTATATATCAAATGCAGCTTGTATGAAACCACACACCCAGAAATGTGTCTACTAAAATGAATGCAATGCCATTGATGTAATACTTTTACCTGACAATAATATATTTTGTAAGACATTGCGTTAATATATATGTGAATTTTTTTGGCTTGTTGTTCAGCATATCTTGGCTGTGGTTTATGAGAGACAAAATGGGGTTATTTTCATTGCCATCATATTCAAGCTGTCACTCAACACAAAATGAGATCTTTTAATGACCCAGCTCTGGATGATATCACAGTGAAGCCAGCATGCCTGAGGAGCAAAGCAGTCAAATCAGTGAATGTGCATTTCCCCTGTGGCTCCTTAACTACAACTATACATCCTTCAGTTTAATTAAGATTAAGTTCTTGCTCCCACTCCGCCTACATTTTCTTTACACTTCTATACCTACTACTTCTTTTCTTTATCTTCTCCTCACTTCTCTCTCTCTCTCTCTCTTTCCACCTTCCCTGCCTTTCTCCTTTTTTTCCCTATTCTATTTTCCTCCATGCCCTCTTTCCGCTTCTTTGATTGTGTCTATGTCACTTAGCTCCGGCACGTTCCTCACCCCTCACCACGTGTCATTTGTCTTTGTTTATCCGTCGGCATGTGTCGCACGATGGCAGAATATTGGTTGGGAAAATGAAGAGGAGCATAAGGCCGTGGTCTGTAGCAACTCTGTTAATCTAGTAATGATCTACATCCACTGGCGTTACCTTGCCATCATCCCAGGGTCACAGGAGCTTGGGCGCTGATAGTCCATCTGTTAGTGCAGATAAAGAGGCAAATGAGGCTGCTTTGTAATGTAGTGTGACCCTGTCAGACTAACGCAGACAGGGCTAACATAGTCAGTGAAGCAGCTAGAACCTGAAACAAAATAAGACGAGATAGGTTATAGCTCATTAATCTGTATCAGCAGTTCATTTGCAGACTAACAGAGGAAAGCTGATAACAAAACAGCATGAGACTTTTTCACTCTCCCTGTGCCCAGCATCTAACAGGGAGTAGAGGCCTTTGATATTGAAGCGACCCTTCCTCAGTTTCACACACATATACACACACACTTTGATGTTGTATCATTTATAGACCATCAAAACATTGTCTCTCCTGCAGTCTGTTTATACTTTGATTTTTCATTTAGTCTTTCAATGAGGAAAGCCTAAGGATAGGGGAGGCAGGGATAAAAGTGAAGAAGAGTAGGTAAGGAGTCGGGGAGCCAGACCCACAATGGTCATAAGCAATCTTCAAACAGAGATATTGCAGATATGAAGGGAGAGGAGTAAAAAAGTGAAAAAGTAGATAAGGAATAAGGAGGCAAAACTAGCCATCAGACTGTTGCCATGGAAACAGTGACCTTGTGCAAAAAGTAAGAAGAGGTAGATATGCCTTTTGCTTTGGTCTCTGTGCAACAAGAATATTTTAATTTCCCACTGGCAATTTCACAAATGTGACTGATTATCAATGAAATCAGCATAATGGAATGTATATATACGGTTTGGTGGGATTTGACCCACACATGATGTCACCTTTGTAGAGAAACACACCTTTTTAGCTATTTGAAGAAAATAAATCACTGCATGATGAGAAAAATTGACCAATTTAACTGTCCAGCAGTTCTACTCGCCTTATTGATTTTCATCAAGACAGCTGCCATAGCTTATAGTATAAGCGTAATAAAGCACTGTCACCCACAAAATCATGCACTTCTGATCAGTCAGCCACCTAAATTTATTCTTTCATTTTCTACAATAATGGTGGCATGGTGAACAAAGGTGATGGAAGCAAAAGACATTTAAAGTCTGGTCAAATCTGGCGAGGTAGAGACAGACGCAACTGTAAGTGGAGAGGGAACAACTGAAACAGAAATCCATTTGTCATCAACCGTTCACTAACTATAATGAATAAGAACAGTAACGTCAGCGGTAATGAGTGAACCATTCTTTCCCTTGCTACTGTTTTCTTTTTCAATGCTCAATTCATTTACAATGCTTTGGGTGGCTTAAAGATTCAATGTTGATGCCGGCTACAGTAAAAAAAAAAAGGATTTTTTATAAATATACATATTAAGGATAAGGGTTGTTAGTAACTCAGAATGAATGGATTATCTCTGTATTGGTGTTTACTTGGGCAGGATGGCTTAATGGACAGATGTGAATGCCAGAACGAAATTAAGACTGACATGCAGAATGTTGGACTTGGAATACCAGCAGAGTGAGCTTGATTTTTGTGCAAAACCCTAAGCCAAGGTGATCAAATTCTTGTGTGTTATTCTGCCAACTGTCTATGTACGGGGAGGGTTACTGTACAATATTCTCTCTCATTTTTGGAGAGAATAATCATGAAATGGTTAAATTTCTACAAAAAAAAATATTTTCAAAAACATAATGCAAAAAAAATCTTCAGATCATAATTTTACATGTGCTTCAATTGTTAAAAAAATAAAAAAGCAAAACAAAAACAAGAAAAAAAAAAGAGGCTGTGCTTGTAAGGAGTCCAACTAATTTCTCTGAGGATGATGTTCAATTATTGATACCTGAGATTGTAGTTCATACTGTACATGAATACAAATAAAAATTGCAATTCTTCTTTTTCCAATATATTTCACATTTCATGAAATCTATTTACTGAAATGTTGTGACCATTTCTCTATCTTCATCCCATTTGCACATGAACAAACACGTATATAAATATTTAAACAAAAAGGATTACTAAGCAGTTTCCAGAATGCTGAACTAAGAAGAATATGCTGTGAAGAAATGTGCAGTAGCTTATTTTATGAGGTCAGAGTAGGGAAGTGGTTCTCTCTAAAGGAAAGGAAGTGATCTTTCAGTATTATAAATGGAAAGTTGGATTCTTTTATCTAATTTGAATCACTCCATCTGTGTGACAGAATCATTCAATTCATACGGGCAAATCTGAGAATTTCATAACCAATAGCACAATAGACTATTCCATTTCCCTGCGCTGACTCAATATGATGAACAAAGGACCTCACAGAAACTTGGAGAACATTGTCACAGCAAGAAAAATACAAGTTTAATACCCTACACTACCCTCACTGGCATTTTAAAATGTATTTAATATTGAATCAATTAAACTGAATCTTTAAAGGAAACAAAAAAATGACAGCGGAGGCTTTTCACTATGACATCTCCACTATCCAAATAGCATAAAATGGCTCACAGTCACAATTGCCTTTGGGATTGTTCCATTTGATTCAAAGTACTTGATGGCTGCCCAGCAAAATGTTGTTAGGCTGTTGGTGCAGGCTTTGTTCACACATTGTACTGATATGTAAGATCAGCCTCAAATGCTAAACTATTTATTCCAACAAAAGGACCATTAATTAATTTGCTAACTTATCAGTTTAGTCAAGATGTGACACATTTAACCACAATTAAATAATGTTGGATCCAATTGATAAATTGACTAGTGATCTCACTCAGGCTGTACTGTATGTGGGAGCAAGTGTTTTTGTAATGATTGAATCAGATGATGATTTATATTCTGTGGGAAGAGTGTAGGTCTAGAATTGGATGTGAAGATGTGATTTCACATGCCTTTATTTTTCAGTACACTTGACTTGACGTCATCTGACAAGAGAGAGAGAACACAACAAGCTGCTTTTCTGTGTCTGTGAGGATATGGTGCATTCATGTGCTGCTATGAAGTGTTGGTCAACTGAAACATGCAGAACAGCACTGTATCCATAAAATATACAGAGGGGAATAAAGGAAATGCAGAAGGGAAACAGATAATTTATTTCAAGGATATTCTGATTCCTTTTCCAATACAAATGCACAGCATATCAAGTGTCAGCAATGCAGACAGCACCCTGTAGTGAATGTTTTTAACCAGAGCAAAGCAAAACAGGGGCTTTCAGAATGAGATTAGGATGCAGCAAAACAACATAACAGGCAGTTTTAGGGTAACCGTTAAGGGAACAGGTTAACAAAAAAAAAGTAACTCAATTCAATATCTTACTGAGGTTTTCTTTAAATCAGTCTTTCAGAAAAAGTGGCAGTTTGAAAACTGTACTGAAGATTGATTAAAAGCACATTAAATAAACAACAATACTATTTAGATAAAAATAGCTCCCTTATAGAAACAAATGTAGTACACTGAAAACACTGCATAGTAAGACAGGAATTATATGTAGGAGATGTTTTTATGTGAAAGAATTATTTTGTTTAGCATCTCTGAACAATTAATCAATATTTTCTCCTATACTACCTGAGAGTATGCACTTATTGTATTCACTTTCTACAAAGCAGTGGTCTCACTGAGAGGGAGCCTGCTATAGTCAATGAGAAGACTACTTAATGTTGTGTCACACAATAACAGTGTAGAATGAAGAATGAAGAAGGTGTGACTTTTAAACTGAAAATGTGAAATTATTTAGATGTAGAAGGCCAGTTTTCTGGTTTTTGCAGGAGGAACTCTAATACTGGTTAATACTGATGGTGTTTAGGGGATGTTTTCACCCTTACAATGGCCTCCAGTCTATTAAAGGCTGATCAAATATTGAAATTCTGTATGATTGGTTATGATGTTTTTAAACAGATTTGTATAATTGTAGAAAGTAGACCATGGCATGCTATTCTATCTGGAACTCTGCTTGCAAGTGCAGCAGCAGTACCTTTTTAAGTTGTCAGTGTAAAAACCTCTTAAAGCAGCAAACACATTGCTTTAGACATCATCAGACAAAGGGAGAATGCATTATTTTGCAGTCAAAGGTAGTATACACTATATGCTAAAATATGCTATTCCTTTCTACTTTGGTAAAATCTATTTTACTTTAGAGCACAATATCCATACTGATGGCCTGTGTAGTTACAGTGTAGTAGAAACATCCTCTTTAAGAAGAGATTTGTTCAGAGGAACTTCGAGGAGAAGACAGTCAGGTTAAATGGACCACTGGCAAGCTGTGAAACAGATGGTTTCCCGCTTGACTGCTGTTGTCTATAATCAAGCATCTAATAACACCTGTTAAACATACAAAAGGTGCACAGAGAGACAGAAAGAGAGGCTGCCAACCAGTAGCATGCACAGACTGAAAGGCGTGAGTCAGACAAATCTACTAAAAGGGCAACTTCTGGACTGTGCTGGTGGCTTAATTGGGCTCAAACCATGCACTGTAACTGTATCTTCTTGGTTTTAATCAGGTTTGGAAGCTTGGTTGTTTGTTGGATCCCTTCTCTCTTTTAAAATTAAATTGTTCAACAGAGTACAAAATGTTCTACAGACATTGTTTTAAAGAAATACTATGGAATCATTAGGCATAGGGCTCAGAAGTAATCCATGTATATGCCAGATTTTCATTTTGAAATGACAAAACCAAAAACTGAAAATGGCCATTTAGAATTAGGGAAACAAAATATGAAAAATATTTTTTTTGTCTTCACATGTGAAAGCCAATAATTCAAATGTGTTATGAACCTAAATGTAGCATTTATTTTTGTTGTAAGCAACAATTAATCATATGCCACATGGTGGTATGTGTGTTAGCTATATTTCTAGTGTATTTCTAGTATTCATTGTCTACTGAATCAGATGTAAACAACACTGGACAAATATAAATGATCTGCTGCGCCCAGTTTGGAATTATCCTGGATGTCGCAAATCAAAGGGTTAAAATGTACACCAAACACGGCACCATTTTTTACACCCTAACCCATTTGCTTTCCTGAAAAGGAACGAAACTTTCAGTTACTGTTCTCAATTATTGTTCTTAATCCATGTGATATAAGTACAAAATGGAAATCCAAAACACACTATGCACATAGCCCATAACAGAAAGTAAAAGCAAAAGAACGTTTTGATTTTGTCATTTCAAAACAAAAATCTATTGGCTGCCAAGTACAAAAAGCCTCATCTGAGGATACTTGACTTTTTCTCCCCTTGTACTTGTACTAAGGTTAAAATGCAGCAGCCTGGCCATTCACCAACTAAAAGAAAATGTATTAAGAAGTAAGTGATTAACTTTGCTGCTAAAATGCTTAATGAAATAGTTTGCCCCACTGCTATAAGCCATGTATTGCAAAACTGTGTTTTTTTAATAAGACAGGAATATATTTAAACTATATTACAAAAACCTACTATTTATATCTAAAATTGTAACCATTCTATGAGTCAGACAAATATGTAGGCCAGGGCCCTGTATTTGCAGGTGATAATTGCCTTTTAGTATAGTTTGCTATCTCCCAGATTTTTGGTATCTTTTTGGTGCCCAAAGTAGCTACAGACACTGGTCTCCAGAGACTGGATGAAAGAAGGATGAGGGTGTCTGATTTTATGAAGAGGCAGGAAAAAGAAGAGGAAAAATTAATGTGTGTATAATGCCCTCTGTTTGTGTATGAGTATATTGAGTAGTTTGTGTATGTATGTTTTTTTGGGGGGTGGGAGTTGGACAGTTTTTATGTTGCAGTTAATAGTTTTGTTCAGTTACAGCCGAATAGGAGGTAACACACATACTGCTGAGCAATGGAGGAAAAATAACTTAGACCTCTGTACTGGAACATTGCACTCTGTAATGACAGATAAACAGTGATATGGAACCATGGGACAGCAATTATGAAGCACAAAAAATGGTAAAAGGTTAAATGGACTGCAACCAAGAACGTGCAAGGTTCTACTTACCTATACTGCATGACAACCAGTGTTAAAATGATCCAAAAGTAGCTCTGAACAAACTGGCAGCAGCAGCAGAAGCAGAAGCATGTGGCTGCTGCCTGAAAGTGATACTCGCTCAACATGCCTGTTCAAATCAGGTGGGCTGAAAATCTAAAATATGTGTTACAGCTCCAGAAAAGAGCTCTCCTCGAGAGAAAGAGAGCGAGAGCGAGAGAGAGAGAGACTAAAAACAACATGCTGATGTCAGCCAATGTTGCCCTTTGGAGTGGAAGAAGACATCTGCTTTCTTTAATCTGTAGTAGTCTTGTGTGGTTGTTGCTACAAAAAACACCAGCAGGCAAATATGAAAAACTGAGTATCATCTGATAAGAAAAAAGAATCTTTTTTATTTATTTACAACTTTTTAAGTGATAAGCACACAGTGAATACCAAAGTAAGGCAATGAGTACTATTTCAATATTTCATATTCTAGACATTATACTGCGCTTAGCTTTCCCATATTCCTTATTTATTTCTTGTTGTTTCCTGTTGTTGTTTTTATTAAAATGTTATTCTCTCTCTCTGTGAGAATCAGACACTGCTTTTGAATTGTGGCTCAACAGTTTTAAAAATCGAACTAATGAAACATGGCTGGACAGAAATGATGGTACCCCTAGAAAAAATTGAAAACAGTTTGACCATAGAGACATGTTAAACTAAAGTGTGTCCTCTAATAAGCAGGTGTCTTCAAACTTGTAATCAGTCAGTCTGCCTATTCAGAGGGTGAAAAGTAGTCACTATGCTGTTTGGTATCATGGTGTGTACCACACTGAACATGGACCACAGACAGCTAAGCAGAGAGTTGTATCAGGAGATAAGAAAGAAAATTATAAACAAACACGTTAAAGATAAAGTTTATTAGACGATCTTCAAGCAGCATGATGTTCGTGTGACTATAGTTGCACATATTATTCAGAAGTTTAAGGTCCACGGGACTGTAGCCAACCTCCCTGGACGTGACAGCAAGAGGAAAATTTATGACAAACTGAATATATGCATAATGGTAACCAGAATAACTTCCAAAGAGATTAGAGGTGAACTTTAAGGTCAAGGTACATCAGTGTCAGATCTCACCATCCATCACTGTTTGAGCCAAAGTTGACTTAATGAAAACCAACCAAGGAGGACTCCACTGTTGAATGCAACTGCATACTGACAAGCCACAAACCCTCTGGGAAAATGTCCTTTGGCCAGATGAGACAAAACTGGAGCTTTTTGGCAGGTCACATCAGCTCTATGTTCACAGATACAAAAATTAAGCATACCAAGCAAAGAACACTGTCCCTACTGTGAAACATGGAGGAGGCTTGGTTATGTTTTGGGGCTTCTTTGCTGCATCTGGCACAGGGTGTCTTGAATCTGTGCAGGGTACAATGAAATCTCAAGACTATCAAGGCATTCTGGAGAGAAATGTGCTGCATAGTGTCAGAAAGCTTGGTCTCAGTCGCAGGTCATGGGACCTCCAACAGGATAATGACCCAAAACACACTAAAAACACCCAAGAATGACTAAGAGCAAAACATTGGACTATTCTGAAATGGCCTTCTACGAGCCCTGATCTAAATCCTATTGAACACCTGTGGAAGACGCTGAAACATGCCATCTGGAGAAGGCACCCGTCAAACCTAAGACAACTGGAGCAGTTTGCTCATGAGGAGTGGGCCAAAATACCTGTTGACAGGCGCAGAAGTCTCATTGACAGTTACAGAAATTGTTTGATTGCAGTGATTGCTTAAATTGTTTGATTGCATACCAACATCCATAACTGCACGACTGCAACTGCATATTTTTAATGTTACCACTGTAAACAGGCTTAGGGTCACGTCAACCCTATGCTATGATCTGCTTAGTGTGAAGCCAAATGTATGTTTTTTTTCACATAGGGATTCCAGCTTCTATCTGGCTTTCTAGTGGACGTGATATTAGTGATTGGAGTGCAATACCATGTTTCACCAGACATTCACCACAGAACATACAGAGAACATACATAACATACATACATTTTGTTAAATGACAATTATGGTACAGTCTGAAAAGAAAGGGGAAGACTGGCTTCCCTTGGCTTCCAGGATAAAACGCTACTGCCCCTTCCAGTCATCAAGCTCATAAAGCTTTTGGGTCCGAAGATGTGGATGCACAGGAAAATAACCCAGAAAATACTAACCCACTTAACAATAACACATACAGGACACAGTGACATTTTGCAGAACTTAAACATTTGCGACCAAATGAAGGACTTCATTAGCATAACACCAGAGGGCAAAAACACCTTTGTTGTTATGAAATATAAGTGCTATCAATACTTGTTTGTATGGTTACTTAATTTTATTTTCGTAATAAAGGATTATTTTATAAAAAGTCATTTAACAAATGCTGAAACCTTCAAATATCCACTCTTGATTTTTTTTAAATTGTGGATTTGCTTCTGTTTTGTTCTATTTTATGACATTTGTGTGTTTACTGTTGACACAGCTATGGTGGTGACGTACATTGGTGCATGTAATATTTCTGTTGTTCTGTGACCTGCTGTGATGTTGTTTTTGGACTGGCTCTCTGGCTAGTAGTCAGGTTTCTGCAGTATGTAGTTATATTAGATAATTACACCGATGATCCACAGC
This sequence comes from Helostoma temminkii, assembly GCA_900302695.1. Taxonomy (NCBI): domain Eukaryota; kingdom Metazoa; phylum Chordata; class Actinopteri; order Anabantiformes; family Helostomatidae; genus Helostoma; species Helostoma temminkii. The sequence continues at coordinate 5,470 of OMLM01003119.1, read as the reverse complement.
ATAAATACCACCTAGTGGTTTTGATGTTGTGATGGACAGGAGTCAGTTTAATGCTGGCTATAATCAACAGGTTTCAGAACACAGTGCATCACTGTTTTTTAAGTATGAGACCGTGTAGCTGCACACTGGTCAGAGTGCACATGCCGACATCTGTTTACCACAATGTTGAAACCCCTAATGATTTTAATGTTGTGGCTCAATGTAGGTGATAAGAAAGTTTGGTGTTGTTATATATCGCCACACCCCCACCTAAAAAATGCGTTCCTGCGGCCATGTTGCCAGGACTTCATAGTAGCTACATTCAGTTGGTGTTTGTTTATGGGTCTTTCTGCCTTTAGTTTGTCTTTAGCAACTGAAAAGCTTATTTCATTGCCCTAAAAAAGTCTTGAGTTGCTTTTGCTATGCATGACGCTTAGAAGCATCTCCTGAATTAGCATACCTGCTGCTGGTGCTGGAGAGATGGCACACACATAAACTGTTAAAATCAATTTTGAAAAATAAATAGCTTTTTGTTATGTACCAATGCTAGGTTAAGACTCCAAAACAACTGCTCTAGCTTAACCTATTAAACTTAATATAAACTGCAGTATCTGAAGTTAAATGACATATGTCAAACAGTCTAATACAAGTTATAAGTGCTGTATTAAAGGGCTATTAAAGATGTTTAAATATAAAATGTTTAAAGTATCAACACCCCTTTTTCTAAATGAAGGTCAATTTAATTTGGCCTTTTTGACACTGATCAACAGTAAAACACTACATTAAATGTAACATGGAAAATAAGCGATTGCATAATTAGTGACCTCTTTCAAGTTAGCAGAAATTAGATGCACCTTTGGCAGCAATTACAACACTGAATCTGCGTAGATAGGCACAATCAGCATTGCCTATCCAGAAGCTCCAAGATTTCCTCTTTCTTCTTTT
>OMLM01003117.1:59320-74179 GCA_900302695.1 Helostoma temminkii | reverse complement strand
AAAGTTTGCCCTCTTTTTGTGTGAGGCACACCGGGATGGGCTTGCTCTCCTGAAGTACTGCAGATTAAGACCACGTTCAGGGAAATGTGGAAACTTTATCAATCAGAACACTACCTGCACCACATATTCACTCTATGTTTTCGGAGTGGACAAAATAAACACTGATGAGAATGTTAATTACACATTTCAGGGTGACTTAGACCTTGTAATACATGACACCAATCACAGATCAGATTTTGTCATGGTACAACCTGATGGTCTTAATTTCCACTTCTCCACATGCCTGTGAACAGGGACCAGTGACCAGTGTACACTGCTTTGGAGCACTGTAATGTCTGATCCATCAGTATACAGGTAAGAAATGTGAGGTGATGATTGACTTGTCACGTTATTATCCTAAATACTGTAGGATCCTGTTATTAATGTGTAGAAGACATTTATTTAACACATAATTGCAAAGTTAAAAAAACTGTGTAAACAGGCCTGAAGTTGCAAAGAAATACTGTACATATTGACTAACAGTAGTTATAAACCAAAACATTACTATATTGAAAACCCCACCCAAAGTCTAGAAACAATACATTTCTGTTTCAGTGATTGAATGCTCCCCCAAATTTCCTTCTCCCTAAACTTGGCCTGTTTCCATAAGAAAGAGCTTTGCTAATGTGATTTCTGTGGTCATGGGCCTGCACTGATCTTCTTTTTACGAGGGAAAATGAGGTCTGATTGTTGGAGGCGCGTCTTGTGTCGAGGTCCCACAGCTAGATAGACAGACAGATCGACCAGCCGACAGCGGTGAATGAGTGGCGGTGTGCCAAAGCCAATAAGAGCCAGCGGTGGGAGCCAGGGGGAGGGGAGACACTCATGTATTATTCATAATTATTCGAATAATCCCCAGACAGTGGAGTGTGATGGTCTGTGTGAGTGCTCATGTATACGAGTGACAGTGATTTAAAGTTAGAAAAATTAAAAAATAAGGAAAAAAGATTGAAAATCATTTGAGACACTACCTCTCTGTCTGTGGTAGTGGTTGGAACACACTATGATTCAAATGCAACCACACTGCAGCGCTGCATTAATCAGTCTATTATAGAGCTAATTATTACAATTTGGCACAGTGTACAGTATATATATATATTATATTGTTTGCTTGCTAAAATGCTTTCGATTTTGGCTCTTTTGCCTGGCATTGAAGGACAGTCAGATTCTAAATGTGCCTCTGTCAGGAAAAGAGTCTGACCTTTTGAAAATATCTTAAACAGAAGACAAAACACCATGTGTTTGCCTTATTTCCTGTATATAACTACAGCACAAAAATCCTTCCAGCCTTGTACTTCTAGCTTTATACTGTGCAAAAGTTCAAATCCAACAGATCACAGACCTTTCATAATAAGTTTTTGAATTCTAGGGGAATTGAATTTGCACTTGAGGGCATTTTTCCACCCCATAAATGGTTGATGAAACAGTCACCCAAGAGGTGAGATTAAGAATGAGTACACGATCCTAGCTAGGCATATAGCTATGTTACGTGGAATGAGAACTGGATACAGTGCATTCATGTTATTAATGAAAGAACTTATTTTTCCATTAAGAGTAGATTAAAATGAAATAAAAAGTTAATTTATAAGTCAAAATGTGACAGAATCCGTATTCATAGTCAACATGCTGAATTGACTGAGATGCCGCCGTTAAGGGTCCAACTAATGCTAATGGTGTGAAGCAAACTGCAGAACCTACACTTGCTATCATACTATAGGTTCACAAATGAAATGTTGGGCACCATCAACATCAGGTGCCAACATTAATACAGATACAGTGCCCCAACACAGCTTTGTTCTCAGTTAACCCCTCGTCAAAATGGACTAAACCATTAAGCGCAATCTTTGTATAATGAAATTTTGAAAGTTAAGTCTGTGAGCAGGGTCAGAAACGTTTATGTCCCATGGGAGTAGTTTTGGATTAAATGAACACAGTGCAGTATTCAGGTCTTATAACAAATCCATAAGCAAGACAAAAATAGTAAGTGCAGATAAATATTGTACAGGTTTAGCAGTTTGGCTTAAACAGCTTTAAGCACACAGACAAAGGACTTGGCAAAAGGAGTCAAAGGTTCAGGTCTGTTAACAACAAGGCACAACAGAAACTTTGTTGAGGTATTTATACGATCAAGAGATAGGTGGGATCTGTTACAGATTCAGTTGCTACAAACACAAGAAGCTCTAGATCATGGTAGACTCAGTTATTTTGTTTGCCAAAGCTAGCAATATGATTCCAATTTAGTATCTTCACACACATAAACATGTTCAAATATAAAGCAAGCACAGTCTAATGCACCTCATCAAACAACACACATTTTAAAACCCTTAAAAGAATCAATCTTTTCAATCATAAGTCAAGTACATTTATGTTAATGCATCACCCTGGCAAACTGAAATATCAGTCATCCGCTGGGGAGATTCAGTATTAATGTAATGTCAATCTAGGAATACACACATTACTTTACTAATAATTGTTTCCCTCTTTCACTCATAGCTGCACATTAAGATAGTAAAGTCTAACATTGTTGTGTTAAACTGGGGTCAGTCTTTAGATAACCACACTTCCTTCTGTGACTTCAGATCTGGCCCCTTGTTAACACAGTCTATCATTATCATAATCAACTAGCACAGCTCTGGCCTCTGGTCAGCAATCAGCTAAATCAAGGACTCCTTACAGAAGTGAGACTTGAGCATGCACATATTACAAAGCAGGATTGCAGTCACTTTCTATTACTATTTTTTTCATGACCATTTTTAGATCATTACACGTGTTGATGCAGGCATAGTGAATTTGTACATAGAACTACTACAGTACACTCTACATAACAAGAATTCTCACCTTTAATTAGTTAATAATCTACAGAAGGCCTTTTGTCAAAAATTACAAGCAAATTAATAAGCTTCATGTCTTCTTTGGTTAAAGAAGCTATGCACCACGATAAACACAAACTCTTACGAGGACTGAGTGGAAAAACAAGAGGTAACCTAGCTGCCTCTAGTAGGGCAAACTGCAAAAAGTAAGTAAATGGTAAGTAAACGGGAGAGTCTGACACACAGACAGACACAACGTGTCTTTGCCTTTGTCTGAATTAAGAAAACATACTGTGAAATACGACTTGTTTCAATCAGGCACTTTGTATTGCTTTCAGTTTTAGTTGGATTTTGGGTGGACTTGATTTAAATTAGTGCAGGTAAACGTATTGATTGACATATGATCAGAAACCATGGTTCCTGACATTTATGTGTAACTGATTTCGACACTAGGAAAAAATGCAAAATCTGTAAAAAGATATATTTCATCTATTTGTACAGTGAATTACAAAATGTCCTGGTAGCCCCGAACTACTGCTACAGACTAAAGTGCAATTTTGAATACAATAAAGTGTCCAAAGAATGAGTCTGAACACTCATTCAACTACTTCTGGATAAGTGAGGATCTTCACAGACATATGTACTATATGTACTTTGCCACCATCTCACCCAAAATACATTGCTTTGCAAAGTGGCTTCATTTAAGGACAAGTTAACCTTAACAATCAGCCATTCTGACATTCATCAGAAGTTTGTTGTTTGGCTTCAGACGCAACATCATGTATTAATATCCTTCACCATGACTGTCTCAATTCAGGCTTTTTATAGAGCATGTTGACAGGTTCATTTCGAAATGTATTGTCCTTTAATTTACACATGGGACTGCAAGGCCATTTTTCATTTCACATACAGGCTCTGGTACTTTTGTGCATACTGCCTCCCTATCTATAAGTGTATGTATAGAAATGCAGGTGGTTTCTATATGTGTTTCTCTGTGTGTCTGGTCTGAATACAAGTGACCTTTAATGAGTTAAGGGGATCCCAGTACTGCTTTCCCAGACACACACTGACCTTTCAGCCCAGACGGGCAAAGGGGAGGTGTGTTTCTGTGTGTGTGCTTGTGTGTTTGCATGTGTGGGGGGTGTAGAAGTAGCCTCAAAAGAGGCAGAATGCAATGCAGATTCAATAAAAGCGGTGTTATTACTACCCCCACCCAGCCCCACCAACACCACCACCCCCTATCCTCCCGACAGAGGCATCAGTTTAAGTGGAACATGTTAGAGTTGATAACTACTATGCTTATTATGGATCTGGAGCTTTCAGTAATACTGCATTCTTCAACAGATAAAGTTTCTCCAGTTGTAATGGAACTGTTCCCCTTTTCTGCATGTTTGCAATTTTGACCATGTTAATTACCAAATTCTGGAGCTTAAATAATAATGTGATAGCAAAACCAAAGATAGAAGCATTAAATGCACAGTATGTTAACCTCTAAGGTCGATGGACGCGTCAACGCTTCCAAATCACTTAACCATTTTAACACAATGTAGCAGCCAAACAAAGCTTGGCCTGACTCCGCTTTCAACTTGTGACAAAAGCACGGACTTCAAACTCTATACTTCTAGAAAACAGTGTTGATAAGCCAAGTAGAACAAGTAATAAGTAAGTAAGCAACACAGGCACATCTGGTGATGCATTTTCCTTAATAACCTCATCATTTCTAGCTGCAGAAAAAACAGGCGACTCTGCAGAGAGTGCTCTACGTGCTGACGGTATCAACCACAGAAAACAACAAGAAGAAAACAACAATGGATTATATTTTACTTGTATGTTTTTGAGCTCTAACTTCTTATGTAAAAATGAAAAAATAACCATACCGTCACACAGGTGAGATTGTGCTGAATAAATTAACCAAACATGGGCATGGTGAACATGGTGGAATATATCTTAAGGTAAAAATGTATTCCAAAACAGCCACATGTACCTTAGACCCCAAAGGGTTAAATGATAACCTTCACATATGCTGTTACCTATATTTTTGTAGAATCGTTTCTGAAACGAATAGTGTGGCAGCAGAGCTGTTTGCGATTCCACAGATGCAAATTGTTGAATAAAACTGCATTTAGATGTCACATACATCATTCTTCACATGCTTCATGTTCATTTTTCTATTAGATGGAGTATGTCCAGTTGCAAAGGGAATGTTCAAATTCCACTTTTTTTTTTTTGGAGAACTTTTGCTTTTCATTTGCTTTAAAAGCTGCAACTGAAATCTTGACCTTGAACAACAGCTGAGAAAGCATGGAGTTTCTGAATATGAGTAGATTAAGTAGATAACCTGTTTTCAGAGCACATTCTTCTCAGTGAAGGAAATGTGATGCAAGTTAAAGCTTCAGAGAAGCTTCTAAATGGAGAGGTTATTTTGTCAAATGATGAATGAACTTTCAGTCTAGGATGATTTAAAACCCTTAATGCAAGTTGACAGGAGCAGATATCCAGCTTTTTATGACCTGCGTTATTTTAATTTACCACGTAACTATAATGTACATTTAGTCAGTAGCCTGCAGATATTAGATACAGCTGAATATTCCAAAACCTCTTCTCATGGAAATGTGAGCAATACTGAGTGATGTTTCTTATTGAATGAGCACCACATTGCTTTAAAGTAACACTGGTGTCAACCATGTCGTATCACACTGTATAAAGTATTAATTTAGAGACAAAACAATAGACAATGCATCACTGTCCAAATGTCTACACATTCAGCCTGCAAGTCTGCATGCTTTTGGCAGGACACTCTTCCCTTAAAATGAGTTAGGGGAGGGTCGGCTTCCGCAGCCTTCCTCCCTCCTACACTCCCAGCCTCCCTCTGTCTCTCCCTCTTTCTTTATGTGAAGTGCCTCAAGCATCCAATGTGCTGAACTGTCTCTAATCGATTTGTCTGTGAAGGCAAAGCGTCACACTCAGAGTACCACAATGCAATTCTCTCTCTCTCTTAGTGACATTACACCCCCACTCTGCACACCTTAGGGAGTGTGAGTGACACAGAGACACTCTTCTGCTTGGTTAAGGAATGGGAAGACACTTCAATCCACCTATAACAATTATGTAGCACTATTACTGATACTATTATTACAAGCACCACAGAGAGTGATGTGGTCATAATTTTTATTGTCACTTCTACAGCTCGTTCCACATGCCGTTGGATGGATTTTAGGACATGCATGTGTTTATATTAATACTACAATTAGTTGCATGCATACATGTGTACAAGAAAACATCAGGAAGAAAGCAATAAAAATGGCTCCTTTGTAGTACCGGAATATATTGTATGTGATACCTTCAACAATAGGTTTGAAATAAACTGTATATTCTGTACATTTGATGCACAAATTTAACGTGCACTTTACTTGTCAGGAGCAAGTGTGCTTGACTGCACGGGGCAGTTAGCATGAACTCAAATTATGCTGCTCAGGAACATTTGCAAAGAGTGTTGGGAGCTTAAACAACTACTCTCTCATTATTACCCATAGAAGCTTTTGCTGAAAGAGCGCCCCCATGACAGCAGGTGTGACACAACGGCATCTGACATTACACATTTTCTTCCTTAAATCCCTCATTCTTTATACATTGTAGGAAGATGAAATGGATGAGAACTTCAAAAAAAATCTTTGTCAGCTATGAAGTCAATGGATTTCTTTGCCATTACTACTGCTATTGCTATACCTAAAAACATAGAGAGTTTACATAGAGTAAACTTTGAAAGGTGGAAGCAATTAAAAACGATGAACATTTACATTTATGCACATCTTAACCTAGATTGTCCTTTGGCTTTGATGTGTTTGTCTGTGGGTGTTAAGGTCAATGGGTAATTACAATACCCCTGTACCAGCTCTTTTAAAAATGTTACCTCAACACACTGGTGCTAATCTGTGTTGGTATCATGCTGAGTTGCATAAAGCCAACACTGACCTGCTGTGTACAGCCTGACCTAGCATCTGTATGCTTCTGTTTGCGGCCACCCGCTGTGTGTCCATGTGTGTAGAGGTGGGGCTGGGCATTGGTAGTGTGGTGTGTGTGTGCATGTGTACAAATGTGTTTGTGTGTATCGAGCACACACATGATGAGCAGCATCTTCTATTTTATTGTAAGGTCACATTCACACAAAGCTCTCGCACTTTTCACATTTATTCTACAATGCAGCAGTTTAGCTGGACTGAGACGGATGTGTGGACAACAGGTGGAGCAGCTATCACTCTGTAGGTATGTGTGTGCACATCAGAGTGAAGATTGGAGTTATGGCTGCTGGATTAACTTAAAAAATGGAGATCAAAGATGGACTCATTCTGACTGTCTGTGACCTAAACCTGCATCTAGTTCAAAGTTTGAAGCCATAAATGGAACTATTTTAATGTGTTTTGTCTTGTTTTTACAGGGTTAGCTGGGACCTTACAGAAGTGGACAAACCAGTGTATGTGTGTGTGTGTGTGTGTGTGTGCAAGCACATTAGCGTGACGGTGGATTTCTGGATGTTGTGCAGGACATGTTATGTGTTCTACTTGATTTTGTTAGTTTTATCCTTGGATATGTGGTTGAGGTCCCACACCAGCATGTGGAGGGGGCATCCTGTTTGGGTCGATATAAAGAGTTTTTGGGGGAAGATTTCTCCCTTTCTTTCCTCTAAACGGCTTCAAATTCTGAGGTTTACTTGGGTCACTCTTGGTGTGCACACATAGTTCTTAATTATATGTAAGCCAGGGAACTGTTGAGGGTCATTCCAAACCCTTCAGACTGCATCCCTTGATGTAGTCCATGGTGGTATGTAAAGCCAAAGGGGTCATAATTTGTCTCCTTTTCCTTGCAATCTGGTTTTTACCCTTAATCTACCTGTATTTTTAGTATGCTAGATGGCATTTATAAACTATATATAAATTATACATACATTATACAGTTACTCAAATTGGGAATGATTTCATTGTGAACATATTGCACCAAAGCATTTAGTGCATTTAATACATGCACATTTGTACAGCATAGTAAACTGAAGTAAACTCACAAGCCAAAAATAGTATTTTCTAAAACCCATATTTGTCCAACCCTGTTTGTTGGAATAATTTTTCTTGAGGTGATCACTGTTTTTTCTTTTACTTAAAATATTATTAAGTGCAGGTGTTGGGTAGCACACAGGACTGGGTCAGGACCTGCACACTATTTTTAAGGCTTGTTTTAACCTACTTTGGTACAAGATGCATGTGGTGTTTCAACACAAACTATACAGTCACTACAGTTTCGACCGGAAATCACTTGCAGAAAGAAAGCAATGCTTATGCACTATAAAACTTTACTGAAACTTTTCAGTTCTTTTCATTTGCATTGTGAACTATTGTTAGCTCACTTGCAGCCCAACACACAATGCCTGTTAGAGTTGCTGTGTGCTGATGAGTAAGAGCAAAGGAGAAACTGAAAGACAGCAGAGACAGAGAAAAACCTGGACACTAAGCTATAAAAAAAAGCATGAGAAAGAAAGAAAGACAGAAAAAAGAAAGAGAATGGAGGTAGACAGAGAGCCTCTAATTGCTTGAAGGGAGCATGACAATTGAGAGGAGAGTAGAGGGAGGAAAATCTCCAGTAGTATTGATCAGTCCAGCTCTTCCATTTGAGTCGCCTCCAACCCCCTCCTGCGTCTCCCCCTTCACCCAATTTGCACCCGTAATTTAGATTAGAGTGTGTTTGTGTTTGTGTGCGTGCACCTGTGTGTGTGTATGAGTGTGTTGAGGTCATTTTGCACAGTGTTTGTCCTTCACTGTGTGCCTACATCTTTTTTGTATTCATTTACTTGTTAATGCGCCTGTCTTTCACATGTCAGAGGAACCCGCCAGAAGTGTGGCAAACACAGTGGACACTAGCTGTGTGTGTGTGTGCCTGTGCGTGCTGATGTAATTTCAGGTGCAAAATTTGTCAATGTGATGAACTGTGTTAGAACTGTGTGTGTAGTTGTGTGTGTTTTGTGTTGTGGGATGAATAGTTCATGTGTGTGTACGCTGTAGCAGGTGACAGGCAGGGCAGTGGTGGTAGCGGGGGGTACGATTCCTGATCGATCTCTCCCTGCACCTTCTTCTGGTCCTAATGAGACACTCTGCATCATGGGATCAACACACATGTCCCCCATGCACAAAACTACATACAAAGGAATAAAAAAATGTGTATGCAAATGCTATGTGTACAGACTAAAATTATCCGTCTCCAGATTATTAAAAATGATTGAACGAAAGCTCTATGCACGCTGCACCCTGTTGGCTTGGCAGGGGGTCACCGTCAAGACTATGACCTTCCACCCCATCTCAGTCCCAGACTGAATCAATTCCTAACCAGACAGACACCCCCATCTCCACCCGCCTGTTCCCACCACCTCTCTCCTTAACACAATGACCAGAGCCCCGCTGGTGCTGCAAACAATAGGAGGGACCACCAGAACCTTAAAAGACTGTGTGTGTGAGTGCACGTTAGGGGGTGTAAGCTGAAAAAGGTAAAAGGCAGCATGTTTGTTAGTGAGACACTTTAGACCCAACACCCCAGTAGGGTGGACTGTCCTTATTGTACAGTGGTGTGAAAATGCGTTTACCCCCTTCCTGATCTTTTTATAATGTTTTACTTATTTTTCACACTTAAAAGATTCAGATCATCAAACAAATTTTGATAATACAGAAAGACAACCTGAGTAAATACAAAATGCAGTTTTTAAATTATGATTACATTTCCTAAGTGAAAAAAGCTGTCCAAACTTGCCTGGCTCCTAACTGGTTGTGCCACATTCGAAGGTTTTCTAGCATGAACGGCCTGTTTTAGGCATACTGGGCAGAGCACAGTGGATTGATAACAAGGTGTGTGCAAAGGTTCAAGGCATCAACCTCAATGATAAACTGACGTCAAGGCTATGGTTGAAGGCAAACTGGGCCTCAGAAGTCCACTGAAACTTGACCTTGGATGATGCCAGAGCATCTAAATGTCTGAATTGAACTTTTGGGGAAGACATGACATGTAAAGTGATGTCTTCATAGTAACTATTGATAGAGATTTTTACAGGCAGGGTATGCTGTGAGCATGGATGGATATTATGGTCATCAAGAGCCATGACCTAGACAGGCGACTGTGGGGAAGTTTTAAGTCAGATGCAAATTTTTCATTAATAAACTCAAAGTTAAAAGTATCAGTGCCAAATTCGATAAATGCTGACAAAGAGTGAGACTGGTCAGGCAGATGGAAAATAACTGGAGTGAGAGATCAAGGGTGAGAAAAACTTACCAAAGAATGGCTCAACAACGTCCCAGAAATACCATGACCAGAACTGCCATAGTACAAAGCATGCTTATTTTTAAACTGGCTATATAGCTTTTTTGGGCTGAGACGAGTTCAGCTTATTTGCACGGACTAGATTCAAACGTTGGAGTTTTGAGATCATATACTAATAAATATACAATAAAGACACCATGTTTATTAAACTTGCAGGGTTTTCAGATCTTAAAAAAGTGCTGAAATACCTACTACTATTTCATCTGTCTGGTTTCTACCAAGGGTTTTAATGTACCATGATTTATTATCCAGTGGAAGTCCTCGTACAAAAAATGGCCTTCATCGTCTGAGAGTGCACACCACTGTCAGTGTGCCTATGAATGCTTTATACAGGAGTATGATTATAATGACTTGAAACAAGATCATTTTCATTCATACAGTAGTCATGCTTACACAAAATGTATTTATCTGAATGAAAACTTAAAGTTGGCCACATAGGTTTAGATAAGTGTGACCTGGCAGAGAGATAAGTTTTTGACCATATCTGTACTAAAAAAACATAACACACATTTTGTAGCTATACAAAGCTAATAGATTGCTCCAGTGGTGCATTTGATTAGCACATGGTACCTTTGTGACAGTACCCAGTAGGCCAATGCTCAAAGTAATTGTGAGCTCAAGCCTCACCTGGAGAAGCCTTCTTTTGGCCAGTTGGTAGGGGAGTCGTCCACAAACCCCAGAATTGGTGGCTCAGATTCCAGTTCCTCCTGGCCACGTGGCGAGGGCAGCTGTAGCTTAGAAAGTTGAGCAGTCGTCTCCCAGTCGTAGGATCAGTGGTTTGATTCCTGGCTCCTCCTGTCATAGGTTGAGGTGTCCTTGGGCAAGACACCCAATGACATCTGATGTGTCAGGTCAGCTGCCATCGATGTGTAAGTGTGTGTGTGCTTGTGTGAGCAAATCTGTGAGCTTTGAGTACCAGCAAGGTAGAAAAGTGCTATATAACTGCAGACCACTTACCATTTGGACAAGACACTGAAACCCTGTAGTAACACTGTCACTGTATGTGCATCTGTCCAATAACAATTTCCCCATGGGGATCAATGAAGTAATAATAATGTCTGTTTGTAAGGGCTGTTGAAAGCCCGTGGTCATAACCTTACTAACGTTGTCGGCTGTGAATTAAAGCATGAGCTATACTGAATGGATTTAGCATAGCCAAAGATGGACAATGCATCAGTGGCTGCATTAAATCTAATGTTTCATACTCCATATACTGTAGTAACTTTGCTTTTAACATGTGGTTTTGTGAGGTGAAACTACAAAGAGTGATTTACTCCAGCAGAAAAAATCCCCTTCTATGTTGAGCACCTTTCAGCAGCCTCTTTAAAACACTTTGGCCCTGTTAAACCATGCAGTACCTGACCGCCCTGCTCAAACTGTTTATTTGACTTGCTGCTGAGAGCACTGCTGTGTGCGTGTACGTGTGCACCTGCTCGGGTTGGCGTGTGTGCTTTAATACATTTATACATGTGCATTCAAGCTTGTGCAGTCAGTCTGTGTGTGTGTGTGTGTGTGTGTGTGTGTGTGTGTTCACAGTGGCGTTAGGCCTTGCTTCCTTCCTTCCTGTTCAAGGGGACCTGGTCCCTTCACCCACTAACGCTTCTCTCCTCTGGGATGGTGGTTTCAGTGTGTGTGTTTGTGTGTGTGCTTGACACTTGGCTGAACACAGTGGTCCTAAAGGACTAGTCTATTGGTCTAGTTCCTGATTCTCAGAAACACGCACACACACACCTGCACCACCATGACAGCCAAACACCCTAAGTATAACCCAAACCATGTGATGCACTGACCCATTCTTTCTGTGACCATTGTCCTTCCTTCCTTTCTTTCCATTCTTTCTTTTTCATCACTTTTTTTTGGACTTTACCAGAAGTGTTTTTTGACTCTTGTCCCTTCTCAGTTACAAAATGAAGTTACATCCCTCTCCTGCACGCACAATAACAAAACAATGAACACACACCTACTCTCCCTCTCAGCCTCTCTTTATCTTTCTCTGTCACACACACACACACACACACACACACACACTCACACTCAGTTGTAAATTGGGTTTCTGTAGGAGCACAGGGATGGTTTCAATATTGCATCATTGGGATGCAGTGCGGCTATGTTTGGGGTCAGAGCATTATCATGTTGCCAATCAGCAAGGCAGCTCAGAGCCCTCATCAGCTTTTGATTGCATTTAGAATGGCTAATTAAATAAAATATGACATTATGTAAATGTCTGTGTCTCTGCCATATGGCCCCAGGCATTGCCCCCCTCCACCCTGCCCTGCCTGCCTCCAGCACACCAGGGGCATCAAAGTGCACAGTACACTTGTGTGTGTGTGTGAAAGTGATGGAGAGTGAACAAAGTGGTGTTATACTGAACAAATATGACAAACTACAAACTGTCCACCTAAAAAATACTTCACAGATAGAAGAATGAGGATTAAACTTGAGTCTGAAATCTATCTGAATGGATCAATCCACAGCAGCCAGTCCTCTCATGGATCTTGCTGAGATCCTGGACGATGACCTGGACCCACTTGGACTTTTGAAGCTCTCACAGAGTGACTGCTGGGTCCTTCTTATCCAGTTATGGCTGATTCCAGGAAAAGTCCTGGTTGCTCCAAACTGCTTCCATTTCACATCTCACACTAACTGTGCTCCTGGAAACACTCAAAGTTTACAAATTATCTTATACCCTTGCCCTGCTCTGTGCCCCTGATTTATGGGATATTTGCACTCTAAGCAAATGTGTTTATCTTTATGGCTTACAATCAATGAAAAAAAGGAAAGGGCACTGACTACTTCCTGGTAACAGATTCAAATTCATCAGATTTTCTCATACACTTAGACTGCTATAGAAAATGATTGGAAGTGTACATATAAACTAATAGTAATCTGATAGTAATAGTCCATTATAAAACTGTTTACATTGTGTTTTCTGGTATATAGAGTAACTAGCATTGTGAACAGGCAAATAGAATTTCTAAGCCCTCTGACACTTTTGCCCCATGATTGTCTGTCAAGTGTTCAGAAGTGCTAATAGTTGTCTTTTCATTCCATATTCATCACCGCCTACAAGGAAGGCAACATGACTCACATTTTCACTTCCCTCTTCTCTTTTTCTTTTTTCTTTTTTTTTTTGAAAGCATAATCAAACATGGCTGCCACTAACAATAAGTGAGATATGAACCTATTTATGTCTGTAGTAGTGGCTAACAGAGGTGAAGTGCAAGTTTTTAAAACCCCATCCTCAGTACTTAACTTCCTAACTGTGTTTTCCCTGATAGTTTTCAGGTTTTCTCCCACTGAGCTTTTCTGTGTATGGTATGTGCACCTATATGCATCTGTATTGTGTGTGTGTGTGTGTCTGGGGGGGTGGCTGCCTGTCCCAGTGATAAGGAACAGGCACCAGTGTTGCCAGGCCGGTCACAAATACAGATAAGAGCAGATAACATTCAGTGGAGGAACTGCTGCAGGCTCGACACAGCACTGTACACAACCCACACTGGACAATGCTGCATGTTTTCAGCAATTGTATTTGTGTGTGTTTGTGTGGTCATACAGGGCTACAGACTGTACACATTCGTACTCGTGAGTCTGGGAGAAATCTTTTGCACATGGGTGTGTGAGCGTGCATCTCTGCAGAAGATTATAAAGGGTTATTACTTTAAAAAAAATAAAGAAATGCTTTGTGTTTGCAGTTCACTCTGCTGCACACCACTGATACTAGGGAGGCTTCAGTCTGTGAATTGGTTCTGTTAGTGTTTGTTTTAATTTTCTGTCTTTGCCAAGGAAATTCCCATTTTTGTCTATGCTGACTTTATTCACACATCAAGTTCAGAGCTGTCAATTGCTACAGCTTAGACTGGTGATGATGTAGTTCTTTTGGTAGGGTTGGGGTTACAGTAAAACGGTAACTTACAAAACGTCTTTATGCTACACCTTTGTCGTATTCATCATTCAAATAGGGAAAGTGGAAGAAGCCCTTGGTGGCGTTGGCTTTCATATTACCGCACCAGTCTTGCTCACTACAGATGATTTATAGCTACTTCCAATAGCAAATGTGTTTGATAAGAAGTTGGACAAAAGCACTGGGGTCCATTTCTTGTGCAGTTATTCTCTGAACAGCCATTAAGAGTGGTCAATCTCACCAATGGGTCTGCCACAGAATTAACATGTTTAGCTGGCTAAAACACCAATAGGGGTTAAACAAAAAGTAGGATGACAGACCTTCACCAACAGCTGGTGTACAGGTGTAGCCAAATCTGCCACAGTCCTGGTCATTGGCTAATTAAGACCTTTCCCTAACTCTGTACCTACTGCACAGAAATACAGTCTTCTAATATACAGTACTTACATGAGTGTACTACATTTTCTGTTGAAATGCGTTTGTAGGTTTTTAAGTTGTTGGTGGCAGCTTTGATGACAACTAACGATCCTAACAGAACCTTTAGTGTCTTGTCATCATCTGAATAATACAGGACATAAAGTAAAAATAAAAATAAATTGTTCACACAATTATTTGGATCCCCCCCCCAAAAAAGGAACATGATTTGCTTCATTGATGTAGTATCTCCCAGTGTAGTTCATGTAGACATCTGTACCAGCAAAGCATGTCAATAGTCAAAGGTAGTGTTTGTTAAAACACTACTTGTCTCTTCCTGCCTTA
>OMLM01003117.1:38655-56581 GCA_900302695.1 Helostoma temminkii | reverse complement strand
TTCTCTGTCTATTATTATTATTATTATTATTATTATTATTATTATTATTATTATTATATTGTCATAAAGCTAACTGGGTTAGGGTTAGTCTCACATTGGACACAAACTGGCTTCTCCTAAATGTGAAACATCTGGCTTATTGTAGTTAACACGAAGAGGTACCTTTAATGTCAGTTTAATTTGCCAAAGAACTTGACTAAGTGTTGTTCTCTGACACCCTGAGAATGAGAACCGGCTGGTACAAGTGATGTCACGATGTTTTCTTTGGTGCTCAAGGAAACTGTTTAATCTTAATAAAACATACAACTGTCCTATTGCTGTAGACGACCATAAAAAGTAAAACATATTGCATCAGCTCTTGGATGTGGTGGTCAAACCTGAAATGCTCCATTCACAGGGGTGTATAGAGAGCAGAGAGAGCCAGTCAAGGGACAGAGCCCACAAACTCATTGCCAGTCAGTGTGGCGTTGTGTGATGATAATAGGGATAACTTCCTCCAGGATAATGGAGCCAAAGCATATTCAGGCCTCTGTGCACGCTGTCCCTGAGGATGGCCCTGTCTGCTGTGAATATTCTGCATTTAAATGGTCCATTAGAAACCAAACAAACACAGACAGGCCTCCATACTAATGACCGACGGGGTCTAGGGTGAGGCAGGGCACCCGCCATGTCTCAGTGCGTGTGTGGGTGTGTGTGCGTATGCATGGCAGAGATACAGACAGCGTCTGCAGTGGGGTAATATGGTGTTGGAAACAGACAGGGAGACTTAAAGTGTATGTGTGTTGGACTGGGAGGCTGATTGTGCTTGACATAGGTCAGGAGGGTATGAGAGGGTAGGGGTGATGGAGTGTATGGGCTTTCTGGCCAGAGGGGAATCCTCTTCTCAATCCCAGTGGGTGTCCATTTGCATGTCTGTCACATTTGTGTGTGTGTGTGTGTTTGCATGCTCTCACACGATCCATCTTCTGAATAATATTTCTTTGTTGGCTTGAATATATTTGAGTCTGCATATATGTGCATATTGTCATGTACTCGCATTCACGTCCACATTCATTTGAGTATGTGTGTGTGTGAGACCCAGAGTTGCAGGGGTTATTCTAATAAGACGATACTAGTAGTGGGCCCTGGACCCAGGTCAGCCCTTTGCTCATTATGATTATTAATATTTGAGGAGTAGCCTGTGCAGGGCGGACAGATGCCCTCTTCTCTCAGCACTCAGCATCTTGTGAAATGTGACAGGGCACGTCTTCACTCCCCTCTGCTGTTTACCAAAATCTGAGTACTCACAATAAAGGTCCATAAACTGGTGGGGGGCTTCCACTAGACTTTCTCTGGAGAGCCAAGACCACAAACAACAGCCCTCTGGTGCAAAAGTTATGCTTTTGATTAATTAACTGTGCTGAAGCACATTCAGACTTGACCACTGCACTGTTCGTGTAGACCAGGTGATTTTACCTCAGACAGCAGACTCCACTGATATAAGCAGTAGCTGTTTATTAACATGATGTGCATGTTTTACTCAAATCTAAACATTATCAACTCACAAAGAAAATGGAAATTCCTAGGTAGTATTTGTATGCAAATAAACCATATCTAAAATTTGCCGTACCGTCGGTACCAAGGGTTCAGGTTTTCAGGATTTAGAAATCATCTTCAGGTTTGTGTAGGGTTCAGTCAGAAAGGCCATAAATAGATGGCTGGATCACTCAAATGTTTGTCATTTATTGGTCAGGGGAGATGAAGATGTTTTGACCCATACAGTAGGTCTTCCTCAGAGTCAAGCACAAGGGACATACCAGGCTGATGTGATAATGAATATGGAATGTAACACCTTTTATATCAAATGAGCCAAATTAGTCCATGTATCATGTTATCCAGTCTCCTGGATAACAAGTGTTTCTTTTTATCTAATAGTGTCCTTTGAAAGTGACTGTTCACCAATACATGGTTTTAAATGACTACACTGTAAAATATATAACAATATGAGTTGAAGAGCTGCCTTAAAAGTCAAGTCAACAAATGCAATTTATTCTTCTGAAACAACTAAATGATGAAATATAGCATGTTGTGTTAAATTGTGACTTTAGATTGATTATTTGATTGATTTAGATTTATTAGTTTATTGATCAAAGTTCTTGTTTGAACTTCTAAATCTATGTCAGCTTCATTAGAACAGTGTAAATGTGAATCTTGTTTGATTGAACATGGTACACATAGTGTTTATTAGCATGAAAATAAACAATCATAACCTAATGTATGTTTAACAGAGACACCATCTTCTACCAGGATGTTTTTTTTCATTAATAGGGGAACATTAACTCAAACAATGCATGCTGGGAGGTTTTTTTAATCAATGTAATTTAATGAGTTGGGTGAACTCTCAGAAATTAATTAATTCAACATATAATAATTTTAAGTTGAAAGACTTCAAGTCAGAACAACTAATGTTCTGACAACAAAAAACTAGAAATTATAAGTTAAATTAGCTTGAAAATGTCAACTTGCCAAACAAATTTACAGTGGTTTTACTCTTGGTTTTAGCCTGTGAAATCTGTTTGTTGCTAAAAAGAAGGAATCAACATGAATATCACAGAGCTGTCTATGGGAGAAAAACGAGCCTGTTTCAATCAGAGAAAAGAGGGAAAGTCAATTAAAAGTACTGCACAAACACTGGGCAAAGTCAATACAACAATTTGGAATGTTCTGAAAAAGAAACTGAGCACTGATGTACTTAGCAATTTACACAGAATGGGTTAACTAAACAAAATGAGAACACCTGATGACAGAAGCATTGTGAGAGCTGTGAAGAAAACCCCCAAAACAGTAGGGACAACACCAACAGCCTCCACAGAGCAGAGGTGAAGGTTTCACAGTTCATCGTTCACCTCAAGACTATTGACAAGATGAAAACCCCTCATAATCCCCAGGAATCAGAAAGATAATTATAAGCTATATAATGCTATACAACCGATGAGGGTGTGGTTTGGGCTAAAAGAAGATTCACCTACTCTGTCTGCAATTTAAACAAACCAAATTTTATTTATTTTTATTTACTTCAAACTTTATATTTGAGTATATCAGTTTAGAAGCTGATTGTGTCTTTTTTAATTTGTCATTTCTTGGTTATTCCAAATCCATCCGTCTGACTAGAATTGTTATTATTGCATTATGTATTTTCCATTTCCATTGCTAATCTCAACCCATCCAGGGAGACGGGTGAGGAGGGGACTGTACCGAGTCTGCTAACCATATTCATAGACCATGTGAGAAAGACACACACACACACAGACAGACAGATAGACAGAGAACAGTTTGTGCTATTAATTGCTAAAAACAAAAGCAGCAGTTCTTCAAACAAGCACTCACTCCTCTGTGATATATTTGCATATTCATGAGAGGAAAGTTTTTGTTTTGTTTTGTTTTTTTTTCCCTCTAAGGTTCACAGGGGGGTGGTGGGCTTGCAAGGGTTATTTGTTTTTTATGACATTCTGGTAGAGATTTGTCGTGAATGCCAGCCACCTAAAATAGCTCTGCTGGGTTAACATTAATGCACACACACACACACACACACACACACACACACACAGTCACACACACTTTTTACTATAGGAAAAGCACTTGGTGCTGTTTGTTGTATCACACACATACAGGACAGGGACTGTGCATGTTTGCTGTGTTCATACAGCGTGCACATGTAGCATGTAGGTAAACAATGCTGAGGTGAGTTTAGGAAAACACACAATTCTTTCCTGCAATTCAAGTGTATAATCTGATCATCTTGTGATTGCGCGCGTTTGTGTATTCCTATCTGTTTATATCTCTATAATAATACAAGAAGCAAGGTGCAACTAGACAATCACACATTCACTAGAGCATCCTACACACACAAGCTGCTGTACATATACACACACACTACAAAAGACCAGCAAAGTGAGACAGCGAAGTAACAAAACGCAGCAGCAGCAGAAACAAGCAGGCAACAAAGCGAAGGCGTGTTATTAATGGAGCGTTGTCGAGTGAGGTGTTTATTTTCGACACGTGTGCTAGTTAATGCCAACAAACACTCTCTGTGTTGTACACTGGGCTAAAACAACACGCTCGGGGACCGCACCGAGCCAAAGAAATGATGCCTTTTTTTAGTTAATCGTATATTTAGACAATAGGAGGAAGGGAAAAGTGCAGGGTAGAGCGAGCATGCATCACACTCAGTAGGAAGTAGAAAGAAGAGATGAACTAGTAAGTGGAGTGTACTGAGGTAATTTGGTGGAAAATGTCATCATTTAAACCTCAGGAAGTTAGTACATTCTTATAGTTCTTGTAGTTTTTGTGGTAATTAAACACATGGAAAAGGTGACGTTAGTGTGAGCAATTAGTCAAACTGAAAGACACAAACATTCCTGGGGATTTGATGTACCATCGATAACAGTGATCCTCAGCTTCTTGAAGCTGTAAATGAATTCCACCACAGTGAGTCATCCTAATAAATGAATCATATTTAAATAAATCTCCCAGCAGCTTCAAAGTAAAAGCATAAACAACAGTAGTATTGCAAGTAAATCTAAGTTCAGTCATAGGAACAAAAGTATTTTCTTCAAATCCTGCAATGGATATATTTAAAAATCCTAGGACTTTATTTAGAAGGAGATACAAACTCCAAATTAGCATTGGTTTATTCACTTTAACCTTTATTTATTAGTACAAAAAAGATTTTCTTTGTTTTCACTGAACTTAAGCTGAAGTGTGGACTTGTCTGGCAACATAATATGTTTTCACTGTGTTTCACTCCATCTTACATGAGCACAGAACTGATGTACAGCGTCCGCCTTGCATAGTAGAGTTTCAGGTTGCATTTCTGGATACAGCAGTTGACAGTGCTAAGTGATGGTTGTCCAGAGTACTTCTAAGCTCATGTGACTATGTTCACCATGGTAGCATGATGGTTTCTCAGGCAATGCCACGTGAGGGATGAAGGTCACACATATTGGTCTCTGCTCTGAGATTTACCTGAATCTTTTTACAATATTATGTACAGTAGATGGTAAAAAAAGCCTGAATAAAGTGAATTGATTTTAGTTTTTATTGAGCTTTAGAAAAAGTCTCACACAGCCAATGGCCACTTTATTAGGTACACCTATACGATCTTATGCAATCCAATACATCAGCTCAGCCATGAATTCTCAGTGTTTAACTTGAATCTGTCAGACAGGTGATAATCCTACTGTATGTCTATGACATATGAGTGCATTGTATTATTATTGAACTGGAGTAGGTTATGTTAAGAGGTGTCTCAAATGTTTTTGACCCCTTATTGATGTAAATAGAGAGGCCAAAACAGTAGAACCACATCTTAATATAATACAGTCCAGTAAGTCTCAATAGTAAACATGTAGTAGAATTAACTTGCTGTGTTGGATTACATTGATTTTACAGGTATACTTAATAAAGTGGCCAGTGAGTGTACTTGACATGAATGTTGTATAATTATCTGTATATATAGTGTGTTGTAATTTAGAAAAGACTCTACATTATAAATTAATTTAAGTGTGTCTAGCTTAGAAATACGAGCTCCCATATCACCTTGAAAAAGTGAATAAACTGAACTTAGTCATTTATAAAAACGTAAAAACTACGTCAGTTAGCTGAACAGGTCAGAACACTACTGTCTATACATGTTTCTTCACAGGCGTGCAGCACAATGAAGTTTGAGCCTTATCGTTGTTTATTCTCAAACTGAGACCTAAAGCTCCTGCCGTTCAAACAGGGAACCTCCCCTGCGGCTGTAAGATCCAGCCTCCCTGCACGTCAATCTCTACTCTGCCCCAGGGCCATACCTAGTCTGTCCGGGGGTGGGGTTGATATTAGTGGTATCGACAACCCTTTTTCCACCCCTAAGTTGTTTATTTTCATTTTAAGCTGACATTTTAATACACCACTGTGCTGCTCGACTGATCCGTTGCCAGAAATGAAAGCAAAAAAATATATATCTCCCCTCACACTTGTCAGCCAGAGGCAAAAAGGCCAAATCTGAGGTTTAAAACAAACAGAAGACCATGATGATCACTAACATATATATGGCTATGTATGTGTGTTTAGGGATTTGTATGTGTTTGGATGGAGGAATGGGCACTACAGACTACAGACTTATACTTTCAAGGTTAATCAGGTAAACAAATTTACATTAACGTTGGGTTAAACTACCAGTTTCCATTGACTAAAATGTGTTTTTGAAGTTCAGTGCAAATATTTGTTGGCTGAAGCTGAACTTTTGATATGTTGCAGCATGCTCACCATTTTTAGACAGTTTCATTATGGAAAATCAAAGCATTCAGTATTTCCCCATGTTCTATTCTCAGGATGAAAAACAACCCAAGATTAGACGCTCGCTTTAGTGAAATAAAAAAAAGAGCTTCTCACCTCCTTCTAGTTTCTTTTAGCCTATGTCATATTTTAGCTTTATTTAGTGTTATGTGTTATGTGACAATTTAAAGGCAACATCACCACTCAACCTGAATTTGAATGGTATTAAACTTCTTTTGCTCGTTAAACCATACTTTAAATTACAGGGCAGCTAAGGGGAGCTCGCCTCTCCTGAAAAAGACATAAACTCCCCCGGAAGCCTCTGTTGAGGTATTTACAGGGAACTCTAAAAACACTCCAAACATCAGAATGCAGGACTGTGCTCAGATTAGACACCCTGAACTCCTCATCACTGAGTGACTGCAGTATTTGAATGCACTGTAAAATGAAGTCCTTAACCTGATCCAACGTTGCCTTCAACCGAATAAGGAATCAATGGAGTGAATGCCAAAACAGGAATATACAGTATCCTCCCACATAATAAAAGTCATGCACGGTAGTTTTGCACGAAGGCAAAAAAGCAAGTGAAACCGAAGTACAGTTTTATTACTGTAACTTACTATATTATATTACTGTTGTATTACAGTACTGTTAGGTCTACTACTCCTTGCAGTAGTAGCAGTAATCCCGTTATTGACCATCCCATTGCACACGCATGTGTGTGCATGTGACTTGGGACGTCATGGTGCACAGAGGTGGTAATTAACTACTGTAAGTACATTTACCCAAATTGCTCTTCTTAAGTACAGTTTTCAGGTACTTGTACTTAGTATTCCATTTTTATACGTTTACTCTACTACAAATCAGGGAAAATAATATAAAATAGGAAATTCTTATAGTAATAATTAGCATTACTAACAAGTTACTTTTTGCAGTTTTAGATTCTTATAAAAACTTAAATGCTGATGTATCATTTATGGAAATCAGACTCAACACATTTTACCATCATTTTCACCTTTGACAATTTATTAAACTAATCTGGTTGTTGACTTCTCTGTTTATATCGTCTTAGTTTAATACTTTTACTTTAACCTACATGGTACTTCTACTTGTAGTGGAGTGTTTTTCTAGGCACGTACTTGCACTTTTACTTGAGAATTAGGTTTGTGTGCTTTTTACACCTCTGGTGGCGCACAGCAAAAAAAAAAAAAAAAAATTGGAACTCCTCCAGTTTAAGTCAGGTAGAAGAGTTTCTCATTTTAGATAATCTTGAAGAGATCTGGAGGTTAGAGACCTCCTTCACACCCACACTCAGACTAGATCTCCAGACTCTTCCAAACTACCTCACCTGACGGGACAAAGTCCTCCATGGGATGTCAAATACTTCCATATAAGAAGCAAGTTAAGAAAATCTGAAATGTAGCCTAAATACTACTACTTCTACTACTACAGGTTGAGTTACTACAACCACAGTGCTGCAGAACATACAGCTGAATAGCACTGCCCAGGGTGTGCAGCTTCAGTGCTACCATGTGTAGTGCTATTAGACAAAACATAGTAATTTCAAGTGTGATTGGTGATCAGCTGAGCAGTGTGAAAGTTGGTAGTTGATGGTAAGATGTTTGCACTATTCAATATGTATCACCATCTATGACTTTGTGCTTTTATTTCAGTCTCATATTTAATTAACATTTCAGAATTTTTCTATTTAAATATTAAAAACTTCTCATTTCTGATCAAAAGTGCCATAATGCATCATATGGCTGCATTTTTTTCCCTCCTTCTGGGCTTTGATGTACTGCTAAGTGCTATAGTACACACACATTTGCCCATGATCATACACACGCGTTCAAAACCATCCCTGTGACCCTGCGACCTTGTGAGTGTTAGTCTCAGCTCTGCCACTTAGGCCCTCTTTCTTTTTTCAAAGGCTGGCTAATGCTTTCCCTGAGGGCAAACACTGGCACAAACTGGCCTCCGCCTCCATTTTTCTTGTCCATTTCTCTTCGCTCTATCTCTTCTCCTCACGTCTTTGTTCTTCTCCTCTCCTGTTCGATAGCAGCTCCCTCTTTCTGAACTATTACCATATTCTCTTTTTAAATTTTCACCGCCCTCCAATATCTTACTCTGTTTTCTTCCCATTCCTCTTTATTCCCACTCATGTTCTCTCATCCCCTCCTTCCATTTGTCCCCCTTCCCAACTCCCCACTCTCCTCTCATCTTTTTTCCCTCTACTTTTTGTATGGTGTTCAGCGGGGGAGCCACGGGGCAGAGAAATAATTCAAAGTCTTTGCATATTGCAGGCGCTCTGGTCAGCGGCAGAGCCCCGTTGCACTGACACATTAGTTTATCTGGACTGACCTAGCAAACAGCCTACGCCATGACAAACAGCCTGGATGCTGCTGCACACACACATACACACACACACAAACAGGCGAATGCAGAACACACACTCAGCTGCTGTCTGTGGGCCGGGAAGCATGTGTGCCTGCGGAGCACACAGCTTTAAAGACATCCCCAACTAAAAAAAGAGAGAAAAAACAAATGAAAGCAGCGAGGGAGAGAGGGAGTATAGATAAAGATAAAAAAAAAAACTAGAGATGTACTGCATCCCTTTAGGTAACAGAGTGATCTTCTGCATTGTTTCATTTTTAATCAGTTTGCCTTCTCCAACATTCCTCAGCTCTTTTTTGCATATTCTATATACAAATATATAATTAATGTCTGAGAGGCAGATAAAAGAAAAAAAATTCTCACAAGAGCATATGAGAACCATTTGTTGTTCTCCAGAACAAATTAATGCCAACGACAAAAAAGTGGACTTGCTGAGGCCACACTTTATTCAGGCCTTCTTATTTTTTTACAAATTCACACTTTATACGTTTGTTTGTTTGTTTGTTCCAGCCAACAAAGCTGTGCTGGTCATTTTGTGTTGTGTTGTGTTTGTGTTCCTATTGCAATCTCGTGGGGGGCTGCAGAGGGCTGCACATTGGCAGCTACTGTATCCACCACTGGTTCAACTGGTGAGCTAGTGGGGACTTTAGGTTCCATAGTTGAAGCTAATTTTCCATTTTCATATGTAGTTTCTAGGATGTTTGTGCGGGAATTGTCACAATTAAAGCAGCAGAAGAGCAAGGATGAATTAATTTGTTCTTCATGAGACCCTGCTTGTGTAGCAAATGTCTTAACTTTGTGATGCAGGTTTTCTGCAGAATAACCAGGCTCTGCCTTCAAGTGACAGTTGAGACATTCTTAGCTCAGTGAGTGTTCTCCAGATTCACATAAGGCATTGTTCTCCTATTGCATCTAATTGTTGTTTGAGTTGATACACTTTGGTGTTTTAGGATGTTTAGCTGTCTATCAATCAAAGATGATGCTGGAGTTACATGGCCTAGTTGGTAAATAGCCTATATATAACTACTGTAAACTGGTCAGACTGGGACCAAGTCTACATCTCCCAAACCTTTCGTGTGAAGCAACAACCAGGTTGTTTCTGCATTTACCAACATGAAAATTAAAATGCTTTTAAAAGAGAACAACTGATAATTGCCCCACTAAGCATGTGCATCTGCACACAACAAGCAGAGAAATAACTGTATGCTATTTCCTGTTTACAAAAAGAAGTTAGCATTTAGCACTTCCCGTCTCTGCACAACAAGTTACAATGAATAAGAAGCTGCAAAAATATTTTAACTTAAAACTGTAGTGGAATTGGTTTTAAATTAATGTGAGATTTACATCTACTCACTTACGGCACATGACATTCTGCTAAATATTGGTTTGTAAAATATTCTGTACCTGCCCCTTTCCCTTCACTTTTCCTTTCCTGGCTTTTCTCCCTCTCGCTCTTTGAACTGTTGGAGCAGCGAGGCTCAGGGTGTTAGCAGGAAATTTGTCCAGCTTTGACAGGCCCAAGTCCTCAGCACTATTTGAAGCACAGCTGCTTATCGACACCAGGGCTAAGCGCCGGCCCTCTGAGCTCCCGCACCTCTGAGAGCGTGGTGAGGCTGGCCTGCATTGCCAAACTGGTAAAACACACATGCTGTCTCACTATCTAATGCTCACACAACCTCTGTAAATTCTGCACAAGTGCACATGTTTATACAGACGTACATAAAGAATAAAAAGCAGGTGCACACATACACGCAAGCATGTAAAGAAGCCACACTCGCTTTCACAAATCATGCACGCAGGAAGACATTTGCAAGAAAGATGTAGTGACATTTGGATGTGGGGAAAGAGATAATAGGGATGATGGAGATATGGGCACAAGAATACACACACACACACACACACACACACACACACTAACCTTTCCCTTGGCATACAAAGGGAGAAAACACTGTAATGCTTGCAAAAAGAAGATCAGTGGAGCTTTGTGGCCTCATGGTGTGAAAGAGGTGAGCTTTAGAAGGTGGAATTTCATAGTGGGATATAACATCTACTAAGGAGAATTGTCCACTGCTTCAGTCTGCAACACAGGTTCAACAGAGAGACAAAATTTCTATGTTGGACTGTGAACCCCCTTTAAAGGAAAATAATTTTATATTATCATCATGTGAGGAAATCTCATGCTCATGACAAAAATACTGAGGTGCGAGAAGACCTGGGGACACCCTGTGTACTGAGGTCCCAAGCAGGAAATAAAAAGTCTAAATTTTGGCCACTACATTTTAACCAGAGAAATAATCATCATCAAATAGATCAGATCTATGCTTTGTCATTGAAGTAGACACACACGTCAGCAACAAAAGCTTACATAGTCCAAAGTTCTGAAGGGCCTTACATAGAAACAGCTTCACAGACAGAACATGTCACAAAAACTGAGGCACAAGCCAACTTTATTTTAAGCCTTTAAACTTTTAGCCACTATTCCATGTTTGTGACCTTTAATGCAAAGGTTTCCACATGTTAGAACACCTTCACCAGAACACAGTTATTATGTGGCCTTCTATCTAAACAAAGCATGCCATAATCACTGAATATGTTACAATGAGTGAGCTGGCCTTCACTGTAAAATGCTAATAATGGAATGGCTTAGACTATCACCTGGAAGATGATTAGAGTCCAAGGCTAAAGCCAGGAGAAAGGCTGGTAACATTTGATAAAAACCGAGTGGAGAAAGGCAAGGTAGCTTAAAGACTAGAAGGTAAAATAGAGATAAGTAAGGATTCCAGGGAATGATAAAAAGTCAGGGATTGCCAGAGTAGAAAGACTAAACTAGCTTTATCATTGTGCAGGAATTTAAGGCAGATTGAGGTTGAGAATTTCACACGACTGTCCCTCGTCACAGCCACGTTGGAAATATTTTGATGGCCATTGACGGACGACTTTAAAAATTAACTTTCACCTTCGACGTAATTGCAGTCTTGTAGTGTCTGATTGGAATGATACTTTGAAGATAGCAGACTCAAAATGAATTTCTCCTTCATTATCTATAATCTGTTCCCATGCCTAAGATGCCAGTGCAATTTGAGCTAAATCTGGCTATCAGAAGAAGGACATGCAAAAAGAAAAGAAAAAAAAAGCAGTGCGAATGAGAGAGATAGAAAAATGTCCGCACGTTTCAGAGGCCAGCTATCTTTCCCTCTTACTTCCAGCTTCTTCTCTGTGTCTCTCTCCCTCTCTGGTTCCAGCACTGACCCCACTCATTAAAGCTGATTAAAACTTTTCCAGCGAGTGCTGTTTGCCCTCAGTAGACGATAACCTCTACAAGGCTGCTA
This sequence comes from Helostoma temminkii, assembly GCA_900302695.1. Taxonomy (NCBI): domain Eukaryota; kingdom Metazoa; phylum Chordata; class Actinopteri; order Anabantiformes; family Helostomatidae; genus Helostoma; species Helostoma temminkii. Next base: position 44,561 of record OMLM01003117.1, on the reverse strand, counting down.
CATAAAAGAATAATAGCTGACTACAAAAGAGGGTTGGACAAAGAAACCCCCCTCCCTTCGCTTGGGCACAGCAAGGCCCCAATTGGAACATTTTAGAAAATTAATGAAATTTTAGATCAAATGAATTATAAATTAAGGAGAGGAAGAAAGGAAAAAAAAGATGAATAAGTCATAAGAAAATGTACTCTTGCTATCAAACTGTAGGAACATGTTATCCTCTACCAGGCTTGAAGAAACAGGGTCAGGTTCAAGCCATGAGTATTGGGAGGAAAACAAAGGTTCCCGCTTGGCTTGGCTTTGAAGATAATTGTTGCAACTGTACTTGAAAGGGGACTTTGGCCCCGGCCCCTACTGAGAGGGATCCACTTTAACTCAGTCACTGTTTTTGTTGTTTTGTTGTTTGCCTTTTTTTTTCTTTTTTTCTTTTTTGGAGGAATGGCAACAGGGATTTGCGACATGTGGGAATGCTCCTTTTTAGCAGAAATCACATCAAATGTTAGCAGAGGCTGAATGTGTGGCACTCTGGCTTCATCTATCTAATTAATAAAATCCCCTTTAATGTGGTATTAAATATAAAAAAAAACTAAGCAGCGTGTTGGAGGATACATAAATTGGTTCATGCAAAACTGGTTGTGGTTTGTTGCGTTTTTGTTCTTTTCCATGTGTGAAGCGAAGCCTGCCGTGTGACAGCGCTAACATGACATTATCAGAGACGCGTGCGACTTCCCTCGATACTCGTCATGTTCGCGTTCGGTGGCTGTCAAATGTGACTCTGAAAAATTCATAAAAGAGAGAGCTCGGCCCGTGTCAGCTGTCATTTTGTGCTGTTAAGTCTAAGGTTACATGTTGTTGAAGTGTTGGTTGATGTACTTAGCAAAAAGGACTCTGTCACACACACATATACACAAGGCATGCCACACACTAACACAGCTGAAGGGTGTTAAATGGATCATTACCACTGAGCCAAAGAAACACTCAACCTTTCTCCGGCAGGGGTCAGAGGTCACTGACATAAGGAAACAAACCACTCTGTTATCAAAGGGCGGTCAACACCAGTCAGCCCCTCTGAGTTCATTCACTTTTACAAGCTAAACTCAACAGTGTGTGTGTGTGTGTGTGTGTGTGTGTGTGTGTGTGTGAGATGATTTATAGAATCACCAGAATCTTGCTATCTCGCTAACTGGCTATTACGCCTTCTCCATATTTCTTAACTTTTCTACTTTTGTCTTTCTTTAAAACTGTAGCCTTGCATGAACTCAAAATCGAGTACCAACTTCCCATTATTAATTATGGCTAATGATAATAAATTACTGTTAAATTTTAATGTAAGAGAATAATATTATCTATTGAAGTTCTCTCCCTCTCTCTCAGCTTGACCCACACATTGTTCTCACTGTATCTCAGCGCTGTGTCTGCCGATCCTCTAAGAGACAATTCTTCAGTGTAGAAAAAAGGGTGTTGCTGAGCAATCATGAAGCAGCAAAGGGCTTATTCTGTTTGACCACAACCACTGAGCAGTGAGAGTGAATTCTGGAACTTCTCATTAAGGCTAGCAAAGCAGAATTTTCAGCAAATTAAAACTTCTCAGCTTTGATACAAATGACTTTGAGCAATCACATTGATTCTGTTCTCTTTCTCTTGTAGATACGTGGTGACCACATCCATTCGTCTTATGTTTGGATTTTAAATATCTACAGGACATAATAATATATATATATTAATATACAGTCTCCTTTAAAAGTACTGGAACCAGGCTAATTCATTTGTGTTTGTTGTACACTGAAGACATTTGGGTTTAAAATGGATAGTCAGTAAAAGAATTTTAGCTTTTATTCAATGCTATTTCTACCTCATTGCATTAAACATAGAACATAACACATTTTATTTGTATATTAAAATTCTCAGTCATCCAGGTGAAGTTATCTGGAAGCTGTGAGCGTCTGAGTGACGACAACTGGACTTCTTTGTATTAGGTCAAAAAGTTTCACTACTCATCCAACTAGCTTCATACCATTTGTTCCCAGTTCTGAACACCTCTGAATTAATTCTGCTTCTACCAATATGAGTTATATCATCAACAAAGGTTAGAGAGGCTGCTTCAGAAGCAGCCACGCATCCCTGAAGCCGTGATACTACCTTTATGCATCAGCATGTGCTGTTTGGATCATGAGCATATGCTTTTCTCTTCTAAACTTTGACCCTTTTGTCACTTTGGTAGAGGTTATCTTGGTCTCATCAGTCCATAAACTGTTCCAGAATCTTTATGGCTCATCTCTGTAATTTTTTTGCAATTTCCAAACCAGTTGTCAGATTCTTACTGCCAATGAGGGGTTTATGTCTAGCAGTGTGGTAGTTCTTCTCATTAAGTCTTCTTCGAATGGTGGATTGTGATGCCTTCACCTTCCGTGTGAGCAAAACTGCTTTTCTCTCTTTAATCAGATTTTAAAAAGTTGATTTTCTATCTTATAAGAGTCTAATGCTAAAACATTTTATGTGTATTATGGATCATACATAAATGTGTCTCTATACAATTTAAAGTCCTTGTCAAATTCAAAGTTTGACCTAACTGTCCATTTGAACAGCACTTGTAAAGTGAGTATAAAGTTGCTATGTATATATATATATATATATATATATATATATATATCTGCTGCAGCTCTGCAAGGAACTTCATTTAAAATAATTGTAAACAGACTCAATTTAGCTTAGAGGGACTCTGAACTCTGAATTCTGAATGGAACCGAGGCTGTGTATTTCTTATAGCATAGTTACAGAGCTAGATGTACCAAAACCTACTGTGTAGTTACATATAGATAACTACACTGGAATCCTTATCTATATGTACCTACTGTGTATTATATATTATAGATAAGCATCTCGTTGTGGTATTGAAACCAGCTTAAAAAATCATGAATTGTTCCTTTAAATAAAGTGAAAGATAAAATCACTGAGGACAGATAAACCAATATTTCATAGTCCACAGATGATTTCAGTAAATTGTGGCTTTTAGGATGCGCTCTCACCTCCTTCTCTCAGATTTCCAGTAAAGGTTGTGGCCAGCAGCCAGCAGCAGGTCAAATGTCAAAGAAGTGGGTAAAGTGAAGTACAGAGGCAAACAGAGAGTGGTTGCAAACTGCCTTTTTGCACTAGCAGGTATCTCGGTCAAAATCCCCTGAGGCTGTCATGTTATTCTGCCATTTGAGCCAATAACTTGCCCTTTGAGCCACTCAGCTGTGTGTGTTTGTGTGTGTCTCACAAGGTTTGATGGATATTGTGTTTGTGTTGGAGTATAATAGAAAGCTAAAGAAAACATCCCACTCCTGATCATACCCCGATGTGCGTGTTTATGTGTTGAGACAGAACTGCAGTGGATATCTCTCCCTATCACGCAGCCAGTGTGCTCACAAAGAGAGGGAAAAGGGAGGGTAATGAAGGTAATCGGACATGAGGTGCTAGTCTTCCTCACAATAGGCCGTAGAAGGCACTCACAGCTTGTTACCGTATGTTTCTCAATAATTAATGTGCTTCTTTCTGGCTGCTGTGCTTCATGCCAAGCTTTGATATAAGGTTACTGTGCTTAGGGTCCTGCCACAGGAGGGGCACAGTGTTTCATGTTTTCCTATTTTAAATAGCCATGCAGGCTTTTTAACAGTTTGGCCCCGGGTGCCCTCACAGAAGCAGGTTCTCATCAAGGTCGTATCAGATATTATTTTTTGGGTGATACTCAGCCTTTTCTTTTTCTTTGTGTTTTTTCCCAGCATAATTAAAATGTTTTGGTTGCTTTTTCTACAGACTTGCTGCCACAGGTGTGTAGTTTTTGTTGAGCTCATCAGAGTTTATTTGGGGGGAGGTTAGAGACAAAGAATTCTCATTAGGAATGGGATGTTTAGTGTAGTTGTGTGTAGTTGTTAGTTGTGTTACAACTAATGCTCTACAGTAACAACAATGATCAAAATGTTAGTTGATTTTAGATTAAAGGGAATCAATGAACATCAATGAACAGTAATTAAGTAATTAATGAATTATTATGTATATTATTGTATAATTATAGTTGTTGTTGTTCCCTTGAGAAGGCAAACAAAACTTGCTAAAATGTTGAACGTAATAGAATTTAGTAGGTCATGCAAACATAATACAAATTTCTTGTGTGAATTTGAACTGAAAAAAGTTCTAAGTTGGAGTGAAACTGAAATCAGTGTAAGGAACTGATATGAAAACAGTAGATATTCCTTATATTTCATACATACTGGTCTAAATTAGAATTATCAGCCTAAAATAAATGTTTTATAACTGATTGAACATGTTATTTAGCAACATCATTTTTGTTAGGACAGATGACTTTAGCACTTCATACTTATATTACCAATATATTACTCCATACATTACTCCATATTTTATCTTTATTACATTGTAACTTAATTTCTACAACAGTTGACCAGAGTGTGGTTATTTCTTGTGACCACTTTTAATTAATGTGATGCTCAGTTGCAATAGATACAGACTCTAGTGGTCATGCTCTATGGGCACAAAATCATACAAGCATGAGAAAGCCAGAAGAGGTTTGTACCCAATGAGCTACTTTTATAAGAGTGAATGGAGGACCATCTTTGAATGGTATTCAGTTCTTCTCAATACATTAAGCTTCCATGCATGGGGAACACATTACTTAATGTGCAGTAGCAGCAGATCTTAAAACAACAAACAAAAGCAACAACTAATGTAAAATTAGGCTAACCAGCATCCACGTTCCAAGAGGAACACAAATGTAACAGAATGATGGGACCTTACAAATGATGGAAAAGGGTGGATAGCTGTCTTTTCTTAAATTAATTGATACTTTATATTTGCATATTTTAAACTTAATGCTTAATGGAACATATTCTAGCACTAGCATGAGATTTAAAATCTACGGTGCCCTTACATGCTGCCTTTAACACCCAACTCTGTTGTTATAAAGTAAAAATTAATAAAAATGCTAAAAACTTGCTAATCAAGCAGAAATAATTGACCTTCTCTGATTGGTCAGAAGGACAAGCCTCGTTCAAAAGCTGTTAGAAGAGAATAGAAGGGTCAGCTGTGCTGCCAAACTGGTCATGGGAGGCTTCAAACAGGGAGTCTCCACATTAAAATAAGTTTTGAATCATTTCTACAAGAAATAAAAATAAAATAAAAAATGCAAAAAAGTGGCGTACTGTAGCTTTAATTTACACAGCAACAGACAGATGACAGGAAATGAGACACAGGGGGAAGGTCCCAAATTCAAACAACAGAAGTGCTGTCCATAGTTGGTGTCTTATCATCCAAGGTTCTGAAGTTCACATTAACTTGTGCTTAAAAAATTGTATGTGTGTGCTCAATACAATTTTGCATACCTCTCAGTTGTCAGTTGACTAAAAATTTGGGAAACACCCACTCAGAGGCTCCAGGCTGGGATGCTGTTTTCTAAAAATATGTCCAAAAACGTTATCCCTATCGTAATGGAAAAAATGCATATTAACTGTAGCATCGTTATTGTTCACAGCTCTAAGGCAAATTCAAATGTTCACTGATGCTTTTATTGTGATTAAAATTCTTAATTTTTCATATTTTTTTTCTTGCAGGAAAAGGGTTTTACATATGACTGCAAAAAAATTTTTTAATCGTTACAAGCCCATAAATAACTTGAATTGTATTGAAATTACATTTTGGCTGCAGGGAAAAATATTTGCGACAGTGCTTCTCCCCAGAGAGAAAGTTTAAGATCAACTGCTATATAAAGTGTGAAAACTGTAACAGGAAGTTGGCAGGCCCCTCGCTGTTCTGACATATGCAGGAACCCCCTCCCCCACGCACTGGGCTCTGTCAGTCAGTTTCAGGGGCACATCTGCAGCAGGGCATGGGGAGAATTAGCCCCCTACTGTTCCCCT
>OMLM01003117.1:23138-33797 GCA_900302695.1 Helostoma temminkii | reverse complement strand
AAGCCAGAGGGACTGACTGCCTGGCACACTGGCACTACCTTAACAATGACAACACACTGTAAAGCAATACTTTTTTGCTATTTCCGGCCTTTGTTCGTTGTTCCTGCCCTTCTATTTCTCCTCTATCATCTCTTGTCGTCCCTTCCTCCCTCCTCCTCCTCCTCTTCTCTTCCTCTTTACCTTCTCCCCTCTCACCCATGAGGGATTCACAGTGAGTACTGGCAATCGCAGCACCACAGTCAGCAAGTAAGGGGAAGAGGAAGACAGGGCCAAATAGAAGGATTGCAGATTATTCCCTTTTTTCATAAAAATGAAGCAGCGGAATAAGGAGCGAAGGAGGAGGAGATGGAGAAAGAAAGAGGAAGAGAAGAGGGGGCATCTATTTTTCATAGGGGCTTACATGAGTTCTCAAAGTGCCGAACAACAAAAGCAGCACGAGAAAGCGAGTGGAGAGGCTCACATTGGCCAGCATGAGCTGTAGTGTGGAGGTAGTTGTGGTGAAAGTGTTATACCGGCCTTGTTCATGTGAAGCTGCAGGGCAAGCTGAGCTGGGGAAGATGTGTGGGGTGGGAAGACTGGAGCTGTAGGGGTGCAATTCGGGAGCAAGGGGATGCGTGGAACAAGGAAATGGGTTGGATGGTGGTTGTTTGGAGGGTGCGGTTGGGAGTACCAAATGCCCTAGTAAGACATCTGAAAAGCCTTTGAAGGAGTGTGTGTTTGCGTGCGTGTGTGTGTGTGTGTGTGTGTGTGTGTGTTTGTGAGAGAGAGAGAAAGAGAGAGAGAGAGAGAGAGAGAGAGAGATGCCTGGGGGCAGTGTAGAAGAGCTGATGTCTGGTCAAGTGGTCAAGGCTTCTGCAGAGTCGATTCTGCTTAAGGCTATTGACTCACTAACCCTCATCACTGCACTGAAGCAAGGGAATGAAATCTATCTATCTATCTATCTATCTATCTATCTATCTATCTATCTATCTGTCTATCTATCTATCTATCTATCTTTAAAGTATATTGACTGTGATTGCAGCTCACCTACTTTTAAGATTTTTTTCTGTGCCACTCTATTTCTCTGTGTCCCTGTTTAAAGCACCGCTGAGTGCTGGTCTATCATTAGAATAATTAATTGTTCAACCAAGTGTTGTATTCAGAAGAAGCCACTCGGGCAGAAGCAACAAGACAGCGGTTAGTGAGGAGGTGGAGGAGAAGGAGGGTACAAAACACAAACAGCTTTTCCAGTTATGAGCCCAAGCAGGCGTGAAAAATGGAGAAAAAAAATACATTAAAATCTATTTATGTGTATTTTGTCTGTGTGTGTGTGTGTGTGTATTTAGGTGATGAATAAATTAATGAAACTCATCTTTTGACCTTCTGAACTGCCAAAGTGGAACTGTCTTGACAAAAGACAAAAGAAAAAATAAGAACATGAGAAAAATGTCTAGAATCAACAACGAAAATTTTGACTGATGTTGGAGGCAGAAAGTTGAAAAATCATGTCTAAAAGACAAAAAAGAAGTACAATATTAGATACGAAACTATTCCACAACTTGGAAATACACAGTATAAATTAATAATTAAGTTAATAAAGATGAGCATAAAAAAGCTTAAAAGTGGCACTGTCCGTGGGAATACTTCAGGGTGGATGGGTAGGAGATAAAGAACTTCTAAATGTTCTGAATTACATAAACAAAGAATTCATACTCTTGCAGTACCATGATCAGGTTGTGATAACTAAATGGAGGGAGGCGTGTTTTTCCCAGGAAAATTGGGAGGGTTGGTAAGTATGATTTAATCCAAACAAGTATCAATTACCTAACTCTAAACCTAACCAGCTCCTTACAAGAAACATAAGTGTGTCGTTTTTGTGCAGAAATCTAAGCATGATGTTGCTCCACATTCATAATTGTAAGCATGACAACAAATGTCCAAGTGAATAACATCACATGGTAACAGACGACCTAACCCTATTTACACATCAATTTAGTGTTCTGTTGCTGTCGCATTGGTCACCAGCTAGCCGCTGCTAATAAAAGCCTGTGGGCTAGAAAACCAAAGCAATGAGGTAATGAGCGAAGACAATCTGATCTGAGTAAACTCCTTTTAACTGTCCATCCTTATTTATTTTAGAATTTGATCATTCATTTTAATACAGAACATGGCTGCTAGTGATTTGCTCTTTTTAGTGGGAATTAACTCTAACAGCTACATTCTATATGCAACTAAGAAATCTGTCAATCTCAAAGTTGCTTTGGCAATAATCCAACCTGTTCTGACTTTTTGGTCTGTACAATATACAGTGCATCCCATCTGCCCTGTGTGTTCACTCAATAGCTTCAAGCTTCCATAAGTCTCAGCTGAAGACCATTTTCAGTCTAATAAAATATACCTGTGCTGTACAAGATTTAGAACATTTCACTATGCATACTATAGTTGTAAAGATACATTTGTATCTCATGTAATGATGCAAAACTTATTGCTATTATGCTTTTATGACTTCAGAACAAAAAGAGATACTGGTCTGAGTGTCACACAGTCTCAGCTGTACCTGTGACTCCCAGCATGGCAGCATTTTCAAAGAGGATATTACTTTGCCTGGATGCCGTGAGGCACAAAAGATGTTGCTAACATCATCATCTTTCATATTCTACTAGAAAACGTTATCTTCTGCCTGTGATAATGTGTCACTTTCCAACCTGACTCAAAGAAATGGTGATTAGAGTTTTACACCGAGCTGCACTGCTGCTGGGCATATGGCATGAAAGGGATACAGTGCTGGCACTGCTGCAATTTGTCACAGTTGTACCAATGTGTAATTGTTAGTGATACTCTTTTTCTCAGTTTGCGTAACTAACAAGAGTTACATTTTGTTTCACACACAACAAAAACTGGCAATTTAATCAAATAGCCACAATAAATTTCAAGGGATTTCGTTCCTTTTCTCAAAAATGCACATTGTGTTATTTTATCAAACAGTTGTGTTAATCCATCTTGTAAATGTTGAAAATGTTTGACCTGCTGCTGGCACTAGTTGTAAGACTATCACAATTATAATAAATCCTTCAGGCATTTTTGTACTAAATACACCTGTAGTCTATCCAATAGCAATCTATGAGTCTCCCTGCACCAAGAAATGAACTGATATAACAATCTCTAAAACCACGTATAAATGAAAGTTCAACTGGACCCCTGTCCATTTGTGCAAATACAACAAGAATAGAATGACATATTAAAAGTTTGTATGTGTGCATTGATATTGCGGAATAAAGACTTTTAAAGACTAGAAATAACTAAAGTAGGTTTTCAATTTAATTGAAAAATACAGTTTAGAGCAATGATCAACTATAGATGTTGCCTTTAAAGGAATTTCAGCTTTACTTGTTGTGACACTTTTTTTACTCATTTGCTTCATCCAAGATTTTAGTTCCAAATCTTATGCAATTTTTTAAAAATGAGGTTACAGTAAAGGGCTTTAAATCACCTCATCTGTATCACACAGAGCAGGGGAGAGGAAAGCTGGTAGGTGGGGCAATAGATATGTGGATAGATAGGTCAGGGGGTTGAGGGGTGCTGTGGATAGGTGGGAGGGGGTACTCATCCTTTCTTATCTGCCATGTTGCCCAATCGATAACTAGGACATCTAGATAAGACCTCCAAGCCTTGCGCACACACAGGTATCTGAAAGCACACACACACAAACATGCACATCTTCATAAACAGTAATAGGTAATGTACACCCACATGGACGAAAACACACAACTTAAGCAGACTGTATGCACACTTACACACACTTATGTACATTCACACTCCCCTTTTTCATCTACCCTGCAATCTGTCGCTTCCTAAATCACCCTCCCAGGAGTCCACAGGTCTAGATACACATTTCTGATAGATCCCAGAGTAGCAACTGCTCCAACACCTCCTGCCCTACCAATCATTTTACCATGAAATTCATCAGTAAGTTGTGGCATTTTACGCGTGATTGGCCAGTAACTATTTTCGCTAGTGGAAGGCACATCTGCTTTCTCCATCCAGACTCCAGCCATTAGTGTCCTGGAAGACAGTCGAGGGAACACAACAGCTTTATACAGTGCTACGAATCAGTTGTAATCAGGCTCTGACACAACCCTGACAACCCATACAGAAAGACAGAAAAGAGAGATGGGAACAGAATGTGAATGGATGTGTGTCTTTGTATCTTCCATTAGTTCTGTTTATGGGAGGGAGAATATCATAGGGCTGTAATCAACACTGCCTAAGTCAAGTCTGAGACAACACCAAGTTCAAAAGAAGTTGAGTGCCAGTCAAAGCTAAGTCCTAAAGGGATCAAGTTTGAGTCAAGGCCAATTCCAAAAGGAGTGGAGTCTGAAGTCTGAGTTAAGGCAGAGTTCAAAAGTGATTGAATTTGAGTCAACGAGTTCGAGTCAAGACTCAAAAAGTAATTATATAAAAAATAAAATACTCTTGCACAATGTTACAAGCTAACCATAAAAGTTTGATATCTTTCCATACGGCCTTTGTAGTCAGGGCTGTAACCAACACTGTGGATAGAAGATCATGTTCTTGGGTTCATATTGTATACTTGCAATATGAACCCAATGCAAATTGAAGGGTTTTTCTTCATCTTGATCTTTGGCTAAAGACAAGAACCACATAAATGTTGTCAATGATGAATTTCACTGAATTCTGGCTACAGGCCTGAGTGGGTCTACAAGCGTGTATCTGTCTAACATGTTCTCATTCCACAGAGTCATGTAATAATGAGGAGTCAATTGCTGACATATTGTATAAGTCCTTTGGCATCTCATACCAATGCTAAAGGTACCGTTTGGTGTCAGGTTTTGATATTCTGAAGGATTGAAGATTATTCTCAGAGCAAAAGTCCATGGCATTGAGGCACTATTCGATGCTGTAGGAATGATTGGGGCTGCATGTTGGACCTGTCTTCATGACATCAGAAACGTCATGTAAATGGTTTGATATGTAAATTGTGGATATGCACAGAATATGCACAAAGACTATTTGGTTAAGGGTATGTACATTACAGTAATTTAGGAGAAAACACAAATTACTTCCTCACAATACTAGGTTAATATTGTGGTTGATTGACAAACTGACACAAATGGGTATGTGTACTGTCTCTATGAAAAATCAAAGGAAAGAACGACAATGGACAGGTCTGTTCTTAGATGACTTAATAGCCTAAATATGTGCTCACACATTCGAATACAAACACAGGCAAAAATAAATACTAAATGAATACAACATGCTGGTATCCAGAGTTGAATGGTCAGTTACTCACCAGATGGTGTTCATTGTTTTAGACTGTTCCCCAATCAAGATATGTTATCTTACTTCTCAGGATAGGGCCGCTCATATATTCATGAATGAAAGTTATAATTCTCTATAGAATGACTGTTGTTGTAAATATACCAGCTACAATATGGCTTCAGTTATTATCTTCAGCTGGAAGAAAACTGGGGCCAAGGCGCTTTGTCAGCAGGTGCCGGCTAATGGAACTGTTGCCTCGGGTACACTGCTCCTCTTGGTAACTTTTACATCACTGCCCATCTATTCTTGATAAAATGAGCCAAGGTCCTTGTGGAGCACCACTGGCATATTTTATGCTATTGCACATTTTGATGCTGCAAGAGATGAGTGATTCACAGAAACTAACTGGGCTCAACTGAGACTGGAGATTGAACAGATGAGGATTCTGGGTTGTCTCAGAATATTGATTATATTGCACTTGTATTCTATGCAATGGACCTACATGACATTTTTTAATCTCATTTGGACAGGGCTAAAGGGATATCTCAATTTCTTTTTGATCTTATTCTAAAATTCAGAGCAGCTCTTACACTTTCTCCTTCCCACTTCCTTCACTCTTTTTCTGTTTTCTCTTCTTTCTTTATATTATCAGTGCTGCTTCTAAACCATTGTGTGTAAGTCTGTGTGTATTCAGTTGTATGACTGGCCAAGGTCTTTGAACACTAAGACTTGGATGAAGGATTGAAAGGCCCCTTGAAGCCCCCTGGAAGCCCCTTCAGCCAACGCTGACACCCTCCAGGGGCTGAGGAGCTAGGGAAGGGAGATCAAAACCGGAGAGAGGAGGCCAAGAGGTCGACATGAAGCAAAAGATCCGGGGAGCATCTACAGTCCAAGGAAGTATCTGTGGTCTCTGCAGAATTTCTAAAAGGGTCAGCACAGTGAGCAAGACAGGCATCAAAACCAGCAAGGGTATGGTAACCTGCTATGAAATGCTACTCCTGAAGAAGAATGGGTTGAAACATAGCCCTGAGGGGCTATGCCAGGCCCAATGGCACTCAATTCCTGTGATGATAAGGGTGCTCTGAAAGATATCATGCTTGAAATATTCTCAGGCGCCTGTTGAATTTCTGAATCTTGAACTTAAGATCATTATGAACAGCAGTGAAAACCAACTTTTCAATAGATTGTATTTAGAAGCAAAGTCATGGAGAGGGACCATAGTCTTAAGTGTCCCCAGTGTTAATTCATGCATGTCATAACTGCTATACAAGGTGTACAGTAAAAATGAAGTGAAGATAGAATAAGATTCGGTCTATGCCTTGGCCTTTCTTTAAAATCTTTTGTTAAAGCACAAACTGCTTAACAACCTCTTTGAATGGCCACCCACTCACTACTTTACAATTCAACAGAAAACAATTAAACAAGTGAGTAGCCTTAGCCATGACATTGAAATAATGAAGCACTGTGATGGCAATCAATAGCTCATCTGCGATTCACCACCCGAGGTCAGTGAACTTTGCAGAACAATATCTAGGCTAATGGTCATTGAATGCTGGTCTGAATGAATCAGGCTGAATCCTCTGGTTATAGTCTTTAATTGGTGTACCACCACTTTCCACAACTAGTCTGCCCTCGCCCTATCCATCACTGGCCAAAAGAGGCACCTGGGGCAAATAGGAACGAAAAACAAAAACAGAGTCAAGAGAGCATTTCTCATTTAATTATTCTTCCATTATTTTAGTAAACAGATGCACAGTTAGATGAATATTTTGTCTGTAATCAGTGGACTGACTCTTAGAGTCTCTGGATTTTGCTCATCTGTCTTACTTTCTCTCTCCTAACCTTCATCAGTCCAGTGTAGAGCAGCTGAAGACACATATGGGCATTGATTTTTGCCCAGAGCCATGTGGGCTGAACTCAAAGAGTGCTTGTCAGAAGAGTCAGTGAGAGAGGAGAACGAGAGAGATAAAAAACGTAAGAAAGAAAGACAGAAAGAAGGACGGACCTCCCCAAATGAAAATCTGACAAAAACAGGGTGGCGCCCTGACCCTCAGCACCTTCGACATGTGAAAAGTCTGAGAGGAAAAAGATGCTTAAACAACAGTGAAACAAAAAGAAGGAGGCAGCTGCTTTCATTTCCCCACTTTGTGCTTGCCTTTTCTACATTTTCAACAAAGAAATTAATGCCCACTTCGAGTGAGTCCGTTGGGCCACAATCTGTCGGCATGCTTTGATGTGCTCATTGCAGCCTCCTCTGAAGTCCTCTATGAGTTCCTCTAACAAAGGGAATAAAATAGAAGCAGAAAGAAAGACAAGACAGAGGCCTGTTTTTGTATTTGGCAAGGCACCACTTGTATTCCTAGCGGACATTCTGCCTTCAGCTCTCCTTCCTCGCACTCTTGTTCCCCTTTCTGTTTCTCCCGTTTCCTTCTCTCCAGCGCTGGTCCTTGTTAGAAGGTAAGGAATTAAAGAAACCTAATGATCAAACAGGTAAATCTCATTTTTGTTTGATGTTTATTTATGTCTTTTCTCCATCCCTGCAGCATTCTACCCAAGACCCCACACAGGCTTGTTCTTTTTTGTGCTTTGTGTGTCAAAATGTGCCTTTGCCGAGCTTCTATACAGGTGTGAATGCTAATACGCCAAGCACTGAGAATGACTTATGTCAAGGACATATCTACTTTTATCTACTACCGTACATTACATCTACCACTATAATACACACAGAAAACACACATTTTCAAACTACTTGTATACATATTACATCTATAAAGTTAAAATGGCAAACATGTTAGCAAGCATTTGCCCTTAGAACACCCAGAAAATGCACAGCTGGAAGTGTTGTTGTCTCACATTGGCTTTTTGAGAGAAAACCTCTGGGAGGGACTAGGTTGATAAGATTATTCTCAATGCGCTGGCGGATTTTTAAAACTTAAACCTACACCATGCAACTTAGGCTGGTGCTACCATAAGACTTGAAATTGCTCTGTTCCGCTCTACACCGCCCTCACTGTGCTTGCTCTGCTTTTCTCTGCTATAATGTGCTATGCTCTGTCACACTCTGCCCAGCTCTTTATGTAGTCAGCATTATGAAATTAAAATGTAAATGCTCAAAAACATACTAATCAAGCAGAAGTAATTTAAATTCTGTCAAAGAGAGAGGCAAGCCCCACTTCTCAGAAACTTTTAAAAGGGAATATCAACACACTTTTGCCATTGCTGATCAAAGAATTCTGAATTTATCTCCTCAAATTGACATATCCTTGGAGCTTATATCTGATAAAAAATATTTTACATACTACATCTTTACTTTAAATTGTAAACAATTTTTTTCACATCAACAATTTTGTTTTTCAGAATAACAATTACTTGATAAAATTTATTTTTGCAGTGCTCAGCTTCTATCAAGGGTTTTTTGTCTACTTCCTTTTTAGGCATAATTGTTTTTGACTCTTTTGTTATGTCATTACTACAATGGTCCTCCATACAGTGCTTTTTCAGAACAGATTTATTACATGAAAACCCCAGAGACTGATAAAACACTGGCTCTGAGTTCAAGATCCCCACGTAAAGTGTTTGCTACTGAAATGGTACACTGCAGGTCTACTTCTGCACAGCTAGATTTCTGTTGTCTGAAATCAATCACCGCCCTCAATCTGAGAAACACACACATACATCCCTTGTTTCACATCAAACGTGTGTCTGTGTTTTCTGTGTTGTGTAAGCCTGTTCTTATTCTGTACACTTGACCTTCTGGCACCAAGGCCCAGTTATGGCTGATAGAGACAACAAACGGACAACAAAAGAGCAGCCTCTATCTCCCCGATCATTATGCAACCCATGCCAGGGAAAACACTACACAAAAATAGCCAATGGGTAAAGTGGACAGTCTGTTGTCAGGGCTCATCTTTCACACAGCCTGTACACCTGCATGCTGATACAGCATGTAAGCCGTTGTAAACCATCATAAGAATGTACATTTACAGTACACACATGTACATTTGACAGTTGCTGTTGTTGTGTAAAAAGCTGATGAACAAGTTCGATCTTAAGTGAAAGGTTACGGGCTGAGAGAAATTGACAACCCTTGAGGGTTATGAAAACCTTTCAAACTACATGGGATAAGCTGAAAAATACACTGAGGTCAATCTAAAAACAAAACACTTTTTGTACATCCTGAAAAGCTGACCTTTTGGAGATATGAGATTTCCATCAGTAGCCAGTGAGATACTTGCTTGCAGTGTGTCAGCACACACACATTTGGCATGATCACAGATCAAATCATGCCAAATGGACATGCTAGCGTGCAGTAAAATTGCTTAAAAGATTACAAAATTATAAAAATGACTTGGTTTTATTCCCATTTGGCTGCTATTTTTGTTGTTTTGACCATCATCCATATTGGTACCATATTGGTATTCATCAACCAGCACAGAGATGTCAGTCAAGTTTTAAACAAGCCATCATGTTAACCAAGCTTGACAGCAAAAAATGAGGCCAAAAAAGTATTACCCAACCTGCCCTTTATCTATCAAATCAAATGTTCTTGTGCTTTAAATACATAGGCCAGTTATCTAAACGCTCATTAAAAGCATATCTGAGAGATATAGAAACAAGGTGTAGCCTGCCAAATTTCACATCTTGTTCTTCTAAATATTTAAGGTCCTCATCTAAACTTACAGGACCACTACACTTTTTCCTATTCGCACTATATAATTTTCATTAAAATAAAGAATGAAAAGCTGCAGTGTAGCGGCAAATACAATAAATTAGGGTAGTTTTTCCACACGTGCAGACTGAGGTGAACAATAATTGAAGGCAGTAACCTGAGTAAATACCAAATGCAGTTTTTAAATCAGGATTTAATTTAAGAGGGTAAAAAAATTGACCAAACAGTTAAGGTCAGTAGGCAAAAATGGCACCCATGGGAGAGTTCCTGCTGACCAGAAAGAAGAAAAAGGCTTGTCTCACATTTGCCAAAAAAGATCTTTATTATCACTAAGACTTTTGGGTAAATATTCTGTTGACTGATGAGATGAAAGTGTGCGTCCTGTTACACTTGGCATAAAACTAACACATTTCATAAAAAGAATATCATATCAACAGTCAAACATGATGGTGGTAGTGTGATGGCAGAGTTGCCGTAATTAATGAAACCGTTTGTCAGTTTGTCAGTTTGTGACAAGCTCTAACGTACTTGGTTTATACAGCAGGACAATGATCTGAAATGCACCAGCAAGTCCACCTCTGAATGGCTCAAACAAAACGAGATTAAGGTTTTGGAGTTAAAGTCTGGCTTTTTTCCCTTAATAAACGAAATCATCACCAAAACTGCATTTGGTATTTACTTGGGTTATCTATGTGTAATATAATTTTTTTAAGTGTGACAAATATGTTAAT
>OMLM01003117.1:7517-23118 GCA_900302695.1 Helostoma temminkii | reverse complement strand
TATATATTATATATATATATATATATATATATATATATCAGGAAGGCAAATACTTTCCACAACACTGTATATAGAACCAAACCACAACAAGTAAGTTCAAGGCACTTTACAATGTAAGTCTTATGATCTTACATAATTTAACAATATAATTATGTAGAATTACATAGAAAAACCAACAAAACTTTCTTGAACAGCATTACAAGACAGTAGAGAGAAAATTTTCCCTGTGATGGAGGAAACCTTCAGCAGAACCAGGCTCAGGGAAGGGGGGCCATCTGCTTTGACAAGTTGGAGTGAGTGAAATCAAAGCACTGGGCAGGTTGGTTGGGCCAGCAACTGCACACCAGGAGCATACAGCTCCAATGTTGGGTATACCTGCAGAAAAGTACAGTGATAAAGAAGAGGCACAACTATGGGAGACAGTACACATTAGAGTATATTTCAGTTTATTCAAATCTATTGTTTACAGGACATTTTTATAATACTGTAGTTGGTATGGGCCACATGCGAAATTACCAAACGATTCAGAACCTGATTCACCTGTACTTCACTATTAAAAATAGACTTTGTGTGGCATGTTTCTTCATGGGAACAGTATATTATCAATAAACAGTGCCACAATCTGATGTGTTATCACTTTCACAGTCTGTAGACAGTGGTTCATGTACATGTCAACATTTTTCAGTTTGTTTCAGGATTCGGACTCCATATTTGCGTATATTTAGCCTTTTCTTCTTCTATTCCCTTTTGTTTTACAAAGAAAATTTTGCAGTTTAAAAAAGCGCCAATGTTTTTGGAAATGCAGTTTGTATGTTCTTTTTCCATCTAACTCTGTAGCAATGCTACCATTTTACCAGATGACGGCAGCAGCTTTAAATACAGTCTTATCACAGCCAACAGAAATGTGAACAAATCCAATATATCAGGGTTATCCTGTCACTGCATGCCTGCACAGTAGCTACAATAGTAACATGATTCTGTTAGGGGTTATTCATTTGTTTATTAGACAGAGCCCATGGCTGGCCACTACCCAGTCATCAAAGGCTTTGCCCCAGTACCACAGAGCCATCACTAAAATAATGCAGAGTTTCTTATTTCTCCCTCGCTCTCACACTGCCATCTCTCATTCCTCCCCCCAGGGTTAGTCTATGAAATTGAAATAAAGTGAATGAAGTTCCCCTTTGAAGAATGGACAGATACAGAGAAAGGGCTAAAGCGACAGAATGAGAAAGAGACAAGGGGGAGGAGTGAACAGTCAGGGGCTTTGTGGAGAAAGGATGAGCGAGGGGCAGAATGGGTGAGAAAGAGAGAGATTTGAGGGGCTGGGGGCAAGCGTTGGGAGTGCAATTAAAAGTGCACACACAGGCAAAGAATCTGAGTGCTTTCAAGGCAGAGTAGCCGAAGACCTCTTCGGGGAACTCATCATACTAAGGCAGTGTGTTTGAAGATGTGATGGGCTCCGCTAACTGACGGTTTATAGAGTCCAGGAGGTACTAGAGCCCTCTGTTAGGCCTTTCTGAACCCCCTGTATTCCTTAGTTTTATTTCCATTTTCTTGCCTTGATTCTTTACTTGCTACTGCATCATGATCAAATATTAAGATAGCAGGGTCAATTCAGACCAGGTTGCAGATAATGAGAAGAGGATCTGTGGCCTCTTCAGGTCTATTCAGTTCTGAGGGGTTTAGTAGTACTAGTTTTATCTCCATGAAGAATAAAGAATTTGAAATTTGACAGATTCCAGTGGCATTAAGTTTTTCCAAGCAGTCATTTGATTAATGTCAACAGAACTATCAATTTACTAAAGATGAAGGGTTGTTGGACCTGCTGAAGAGGTATCACTACTCCATGTCCTGGACCACATTTCAGAAGAGTCATGTTCAGACTATCAGTGCGTTTACATGCAACTCAGTAACCTGATTGCTGTCGGCTTTCTGGAGTAAGCTGGTTTCTTAACTGTCATGTAAATGGGAAACCTGGTTTCCACAATCAGGGTAGGGGATTAGAGAAACACGGTTTCCCTAGGTAGATTTCTACCAGAGAATGCAGATTACCTCAGCATGTAAAGATGTAACCAGATTTATAATCAGATTTTTACAAGAGCGCATGTGCATAACAAAGGCTACAGACACCTCTCTATCAGCTGAGAGGAGCGGAGATGAATGAGGGAATCAATAGACGCACAATAGTGCTTCGTTTTTAAATCAAGTCCACCTAAAGACACTGAAACTATCACAGTGTCCTATACACGTCTAAATAAGTCACTTTTCACTGGGCATTTCTTTAATTCAGTCAATTTGCATATTGAAATAACACATGTGCTTTCAGTTCCTTGACACTGGCACATAAAAAAAGAGGAGCAAGAGAAAGAACAAGTCTCAAAATAGTCTGTTATGTCGCTATACACTTTCTGCAAATCATGCTTCCAAAATTAGCCAGAGTTAGGGTAGAACTCTGATTACTCTTCTGATGCATGTATACGCTGATTTCCAGTAATCAGGTTACTCCCATGTAAACTCACAGATTGAACTCAGCTTCCTAGTAAGTAATCTGTTTTCTTCACTGCATGTAAACGCTGTCCATGTTCTTCACCAGCCTAAGGAAGTTGAAAAAAGTCTCCAGAAATCTGTGGAGAGAATTCACAAATGTTACCAACCAGGATGAGAATGGAATAAACTGCCCAAGTCAAGGCATGCAGACTTTACAGAGATTTACCCGAGAAGACCTGAAGCTGTTATTGCTGCAAATGAGGTTTCTATTAAGCACTGAAATCTTTTCCAAATTAGAGTTTTAAGTTTAAAATGAAAATAATCTGAATACTTAATAAAAGCCACTGTATGTTGCATCTGACATGCAAATGGTTTGTGAATACCAACACAACTAGAAGTCAAAACTTCCCAAATGATAGCTTTAGTTAAGCTGGGTTAGGTTGACAGAGAAGCCCATAGAGAATCACAAGTATAAGCAATAAGGCATTCTGGTTTACACCAAATCTTAATAATATGTAAACCAGTGGATACAGTTTTTGGCTTGTGACAACCAAAGACAGAGTTATTCATTTGTGACACCTTGTGACATGTTGTGACACCTTGGCCAGTTCAAAGAGAAAGCTAATAAATCTAATTAGATACATTCCTAACTGTGTTATTGAAATTCTTTGATGTACTGTACTACTGTGCATAATTTTGGAAATCACTTTGAATGTTATCACACCACTTAATGGCTGTTATCAGCACACATATCAATATGTCCTAGTATTGCCACACTCAACCCCATAGTTTGCCCAGTAGACCATTCTCATGCTCTGGACCTTTGTCACCAGGTTTAAAATAACAATGTGGAGAGCAACAGGTAACACAAAATATGCTGGTCAGTGCAGTTTGAAGAACAATTGCGGGTGTAATAACTACTGATTGTGGTCATTTAACAGGATGTTTACAGCTACTACAGAGAACGGTTTCTACAATGACTTATTGGACAACGTTAGAGCATATAGCCACAACATGTGTCTTCATTTCTGGACACAAAGATGTCTGACAGCTATCTGTGCATATGTGTTCCTTTCAGTATCAATGGGCCATTTTCTCCTTTCCTCACCTTGTGGAAGCAATAATAGCCAGTGATGGATCGCAGAACTGACGTGCCTAATTGCCTTCCTTTCTACTCTGTTCTGTAATGACAGCTGTTTTAAGGACAAACCTCACCCACAGTTAAGTGTCAAACACTCTATAGCATACTAGCACACTTAGATTCAAAGAAGACACATGCACAATTTAAAACCCATAGCTTGTATATGCACTTGCAATGCAAATCTGCTTTGTAAAAAGTGTTTATGCAAAATGTTTAAATGTTTATGCAAAGCACCTTGCAACAGCATGAGAAAATGTAATCACCCATCTTAGCAGCGTCTTGGATTGTCAACCACCGCAGTTGAAATTGAGAAGAAAGTAAGAGTACGGACAAGATAGGAGAAAGCGTAGGAGGTAAAGGACAGGAGAGAAGGGGCACTAAGGAAGCGAGGAGGAGGAAACTGAATAGAAAAGTGGCTGATAGAAGAGGAAAGGAAAGAATTAAGCTGAGAGGAAGGTGAGCTAGTGTTCTTTCATGTCATATTTAGTGTTCACTCTGTGGAGATTACGCATAAAAGATGACCATGAAGGCTTGGCTGTGGACGATCACAAAGCCGGCATGGCAGAGCGAGGTCTGAGAGGACAACTCAACAGGCCATTAGTGCTCCATAAATGATAATTTATGCGTCTATGTTGAAATCCGGCCACGGGAGCTTCATCACCGGCTCCTTCAGAGTGTCTTCTGCCACTAATTACAGGGTCAAAAAAGCAATTTGTACTATCCGAGAACAGGCTCCGTTCTTTCCCACATTCTTTCTCGGTCACACACACACACACGGAGCAAGATGAAAAACGCACATAAACACCTCGCACATTATGCAAAGACACCAGCTGCTGGTAACACCTCCCCAACAGGCTGGCAAGAGGGCGAGGAGAGAAAAAAAGCGGTGGAGAAGGTGGTGGTAGGAGAGGGAGGGTATCATGGATGGGTGGGGGGTGATGAAAAAGTGAGAAGGAGTGAGAGCGACAGAGGAGAGAGCAGGCATAACGACTGCTGTTATCATCTTTGTTTACAGGCCTTTCTAAAAAGCGGTCGAAAAGTTGCACTAGATTATAGGTGTTGGTGCCACTGTGTTTTTGAAGTATTCCAAAAACTGAGAAATGGTTGTCTACCGATTTCTCTTTTCATGAATTCATCAACTTCCTTCCAAAATAGGCATTACCGTGGCCTCCTTCTCCTGTAGCAGAAACTGACTCAAGACACATTTGTGCTGGATGCATGATGTGGCTAGGGAAGAGGTAGAGTAGTTATATACACACGCATACACAGGCTCCTAAGATTTGTGTTTGCGTGCTATCTTCAACCCAGCACAGTGCAAGGGACAGGGCAGTACTTTCAGAGGCATGTCAACTGGACACATTAACTCATAAAATACCCCCCTCTCCATGAAATATGCAGTGCCAGGCCACGAGGATGGAAGTTGACTATCCATAATTGATGTAAATGAGGAGCACTCCCACGGCAAACACTGTGCAAATCTGCCCCTGTGCGTGTGTGTGTGTGTGTGTGTGTGTGTGCACAAGGGAAAATAGAGTTCTGGGCTGAATTTTAAATTGCCAAAGGTAAGGCCATATCTTGTACCATCATGCACTCAGGCTTCATAAGACTATGCAGGAAGAACAAAACCAACCAATGTCACACACAGTGTGTCATTGAGTACAGTTGAAAAACTGTGACAAGACTGGGAGATAAAAAACAGGGAAAGAAGGAAAAGGAGTGTGAGACAGACAAGGTGAAATCTTTGTCTTCACACCGGCACAAGTCAAAATCTTCCATATTGACCTTGTATGAAATGATAACATCCTAACACTTCAATAATGGATGCATCTCACCACCACCAACCCCTACGTTTATTTCAGTTGCCATGTCTGCCAAGTAGCTGGATGTTTCACTTGGCTGGCCTGCAAGCAGAATGAATATTTTACTGAGCATAACTGTCATCTCTTTCTCCATCAGCATTTCTGACATGCAAACGAACAAGACGATCGTGTTCGCACAGGATAAGTGAGATGAGGGTCACCGCACACTTTGCCTCCCTTTTTGTGATTCTGTGCTCATTCAATCTGCCACCAACGATCAAGCTTTACCATACCTGTTCGGTGGGGTCCTGATGGAGGAGGACATGCTGGTTATTTTTTCACTTTATACTGGGCTGTAATCTGTCCTAATCAGTTATGTACTTGTTTAAAAAATAAATAATTCTCTAATAATCCAACAGAAGCATAAAGTATGTTGTACATTTGTGCAAAGGAGTCTTTTCTTCTGGAAATCGGGGGTTTGTGTTACGTATTTAATACGTGTTATGTAATTAACAATTTAGCTTATTCCGTCATATAGAACTGCAGACAAATTGTGCAAATATTTCACACTTGTATTAAAACACGGTGCATTACTTCCTTCAGACTTAGAATGAGTTGCTGCCCCAAGTGAAGGAGCTCAAGTATCTTGGGTCACATGGGTACATGAATGTGAAAGTAAAATGAAGCATGGGATTGACAGACAGACAGTGCAGTGTCATCAGTACCAATTTTCCAGACTGCTGTGGTGAAGAGTGAAGCCTTCACTTTCAGTCTACATTCTAACTCTCACCTATGGTAACAAGTTTTGGAGCAAGTTGTTGAACGTAAGCAACTGAAAGCAGTTTTATCCATACGTTGGCCAGCCTGAGCCTTAGTGATTGAATATGAACCTCTGACATCCAGAAGGAACTCAGGGCAGAGCCGCTGCTCCTTCATGTCAAAAGGTGCAAGTTGAGGTGATTATGGTATCTCTTCAAGATGCTTCCTGGGTGCCTTCTGTTGTAAGTTTTCCAGGCTCTAAGTGGTAAGAGGTGCCACGGCAAACATACTGGAGAGAGTATATATCTCATCTGACCTTGCGCCATCTAGCAAAGGCACTGGAGGAGTTGCAGTAGATTCCTATGGAAAATGTTGGACTGCCTTGCTAAATCTTATGCCCAATCCCATATCTGCCCCTTAGCCCTACCCCTCGGTTTTGCACGTTCATGTGAGGGGTTTGGAACAAAGGTTTATGAGGATTTCTTAGCACGTACCATATACATGAACAGTCTGGCCACATTCACAAGCAAAAACCCACAAATATAAATATTTTTTGGAATTTATAAGGATTTAATTACAGCAACCATTATTTAATGTTATATTCAATCTTGTGCCCACACATATACGGTCATATTCTTCAATAGAAACTTTAGGTTTGCCAGCGTTAACTTTCCATCATTAGTCATTCAGCAGACGCTTTAATCCAAAGCAGTTTACAAGTGAGAGACAACAACAGGGTTTTGGTGTCTTGTCAATGGACACCTCAGTATGTAGGGCTGGCAGACGACTGCTTTACAATACATGTCATTGCTGTTGATTTGTACAACAGTCTCGCATGTTAACATATTTTCATGTCTGATACTCTGTAACTTAACAGCATATTATGTCTGAACATTAACTAATGACCAGACGCAGCAGACAAGCGCAAATAAATGCCTGTAAACCAGGCAATGGAGAGCTAGCGTCACCGTATGATGGTGTAAAAGGGGGAAGGGGGAAAGGATAGGGGAAGCGGAAGATTAAGAAATGGGATTGGGCCTTAATGTATCAGGGATGCAACTCTGGATAAAATGGATGGGTGGATGGATATATAGATGGATGGATGGATGGATGGATGGGCTGATGGATAGCCATTTGGCTGAAAAAGCACCAAGCCTGTAATTTAGAAGTAATTACTGACCAATAACAGCTAGCTTAGCCGCAGCACACAGGATGTCCTGCGCTCGAGTGTCCTGAGTGGTAGTAAAACCCTGTTGATGCATGGATATAGTTTTTAGCCTGCTCAGAAGACATAACATGTAAATAAGAGAAATTTTGAGGTACCTTGTGGCATATTTCTTTTCTTTTTTTGATGGCTGAGCTACCACTTCTCAGAATACAAGGGAGTCAACACTAAAATTAGTACTCCGTAAATGCTGAGATAACTCAGGTTTGATATGATTATAAACTGCAATTTATTCAAATCATAACACTGATTGGTGAACTGTCGATGTCTGCTATGTTGCTGTTGCACCGCTGTTTCTCCTAAAGTAGGTAATCCACCTAACTTTGTTAGGCTATATTTATGTTACCTCTATATTTCTGGGTGTTATGCAAACAAGTAAAGACATAAATTATATTCAAATGGGAAGATGATCATAAAAATGTTTTAATTATATAACGTAAAGTAGCATTATAAATATGATGACAATCATAAAGACAAATCCTTATGATTCTGTGGGATTTGACTTGTATTTGAGGCAGTTGTGGGCTAAAGGTTGAAAAAGGAAACTTGAACTGAAAGTAAAACTATGTCTGGGTAGGACAAAAGAAAATAACAGTGCCTTATCCCCTATTGCTCCAGTGGAGCTGGTTAGTGTTTGATAGGCCTGAATCTTGGTTGTCTTGGGCAACTTGTGTAACAGTGTGAATGTGGTGAGGGTTGCTTCTCAATGAATCTTCAATGAATAAATAAAACTTAATAATAATAAATGATTACAGTGTGGGATTACATTGCAAGCCATTCATAGAGACTTTATATAATGGGAATGAACGTATGTATAAAAGGTGAGGATTCTTTTGTCTCCTTACACCTTTTTATAGATTATGTACCAAAAAGTGAAGATTTTCCAGCACTGAGAGCTACAGGTGACTCTGAGATATGCAATACATAAATAAAAAATGTACAGTCATTGGGAAGTACCTCCCTCCTACACAGAATGTTCTCAAGAAACCACTGCCAACTAAACAAGTATGGCTCCATTCCATTTGGCGCCTCTAACACTGTTTAGTGACCTCTCAGACTTCCCATGTGACTCTTGAACGAGCAGTGAGACTGGCAATAAATGTATTGACTTTTTCAGAGAATTTATACAAATATTGTGTTCAGTCCCAACATTTGGCCACAACTTAGTATAGTTGATGATTACAGCTTTTCTTATCGTGTGTGTCAAAAGTGTGAAAAAAGCATTATCACTGTTATAAAAACAGCTACAACTGATAAGCAACTTTTTGAATACACAGCAACAGATACTTCTATTTGAAAAAGTTGGCAAAAAAATCTATTAACAAGAGAAAATATTTATTTAATTTCAGACTTTAGCTAAATGCTAAATACATGAAGGATATTCATATGTGACACCAGACGCCATGTTGTAATGTGTTACAGTCCACCACTCTTAACCCCATATACCACCATGGGCTTTATTTTCCTGCAGGTGCAATGCTGCTTTTTGTTGAAATGTAGCCCTTATTCAATTTTTGTGTGTGTTTTTTTAGACTTTTAGACCAAAATAGCATTTGCGATAGAACCTCCTTAGACCCCATTTTATCGCAGACACAGAGGACTCATCATTGCCTGGCACCTGCATACCTACCTGCACACACAGGGAGGATCCAAAATCAATCAGCACCTTTTACTTATCAAGGGGGGTTCTTTCCTTTTTCTGCACTCTCAGTGAATGTTGGCTCTTATGGTGTAGAGCTTAACACTGTTTTTTTTCACAGCAATAGAAATCACATACTGAAGATATATCTCATCTACAGTCACAGTTTGGAGGCCAACTCAGAGACGCCTCACCCATGATTAAACACAGAAACAGTGCTGCTGCTTAACAATAAAGGATAAAGCTTAGGGTGCAGAATACTGTCTGAGCAAAGATATAATAAAATGAAATAAAAATAGATAAGAAAGTGCTGACCGTGCAGGACAGAAACAGTCTATTTTTGTGTTATTTTTTTTGCAGTCAGAATCAACACATCGTCCCTCTACGAAAGACTCCTGACTTACTCACTCCTGGCATTTGCTAGTTTAAATATATATGAACTATATTGCATTATTAATATTCAGTTTCTAGGGGCTGATACTCTGCAGTTACACTTATCTATTTTTTGTACTCTACGAGTAGAAATGAGGTTTTTTTTTGCTAATTGCACAGTAAGACCATCCCTGCTGATACTTCATCAGCAGTTTGTCATCATGTCTTTAGCTCAATGCCTCTTTCAGTTTGTTTCAGTGTTTGCTGATTTTATTGTTGGTATGTGCGCTAACAAAAAGTAGTGAAATTAAAAAAATAAAACATAAAACACCACATTTTTATTGCAGAAGTACTACGGGACCTTCCATGACCAGACAATGAACATTTTGAACTTTTTTTCTTTACTTTATACAAACCTTCATGTGCTACAGTGTATTTTTAAAAGCGTCATGTGAAAATCACCTAAGCCTTTTCTCTCTGCCTCTTCAGGGCCAAATCAATGGCCATTGTTTCCTTCCTCTGACCTTGTGACTAAACCAGGGGACAGAGCTTGGATGTAGTTACCGCCGCCTCTCTCCTGCAAAGACTTCAAGGTCATTATCTGATTTATGCTGAGCAGAGGAAGGAACACATAGCCTCTGTTTTTTTCCTTTCCTCCTGCTAACCTTTTTCTTTCCCTGTCTCTCGCTCTCACTTTTCCTCTGCCATGGCTTCTGTTGAATGGCAACCTCTAATCAAGCCTTGACTGGAGTCTTGATTTTAATCACCCTCACGAACCCCCTTGCCAAATTCCTACAGGCAAATAGCCATGAAAAATTTACCAGCAATTCCTCACCTTGCGCTGTGCAGCTATTTGTTGTTCGGCTTTTAAACTGTGTAAAATAATATATTATTGAATTCCGGGGGAGGAGAGTAGAGGGGAGGCAGGCAGAGGGAGGGCAAGGCACAGAGGGAGACCAAGGTCGGCTCGTTTTGCCCGAGGAGCTGTCGATCAATATCATTTGGTCAATAACTTCTTTATTACTACTACTATCACTCCGAGCAATATAATTTTGGAGTTAAAACACTTTTTTCTCTCTATCTCTCTGGCTGTAAATACTGTTCACATATTGAACTGCATGCCAACTAAAATGCAAGACCCAATCACATGAAAGCAAAATGGATGCTTTGCTATTCTAATGGCTGCCGTTCAAACATATTCACCCACCAAGGAAGAACTGAGATTATCTTCATCTCCATATTATCATTTGTCCATATTTTAGCTTTCACATATTGATTATGCCTGTATTTCCATAATTTAGGGTATGACTTGCCAATGTCTGATGAGTCTTTAATTGAAGTACGAGCTCATAATGTCAAAGGGCCAGCTTTGAGAGAGAGAGACCTTTACTTTTAAACACTTGCGGTTTTATGAAAGAGGAAAAAGAAAATTTACATCTGTAGTAAAGTAAAACACAGAAGAAGAAATGGTTTAGAACATTATTTTTGTTGTATGCTGTATGTGGTTTTTTTTTTTTTGTTTGTTTGTTTGTTTGTTTTGCTTTTGTTTTTTTTAGAGCCACATGTCAATGTATTATGCAAATAAAACCTTAATAAATGCTAAAATGTTAAATAATATTATGGTAAAGCTAACATTAGCATTAGCAAAAATAAGTTACCTTCAAAAACAAACACATAGCATTCAGCAAGGAATTTTTATCCTTTAAGTTTGAACCTTGACATCTGTGAAAACATATCCACAGTTGTTCAACTTAATTCATACCCAGAACTTTGTCTTCAAATGCATGTGTAAATAGTGTAAATACTTATTGCACTACTGTAACTCCATATTTTCTTGTATATTTATTTATGATTCAAACAGAAATACCACTCCATTTACATTGATAGCTTCTAGACTGGCATAAATATTGAGGACCACTGAAAAACAAGTGCTTATTTTATTCCTTCATCGGTGTATGCAAATGAGGATTTTATTTTTTTTATCACGCCATGCTCCAAACAGCACTTAACAAAACAAGTTTTGAATTTTGATATGTTAGTAATTGTTCTTTTGTTTTCTTAAATTACTATCAAATATTGTTGTCCTTCTTCCTTTATGACATTTATTATGAGTTTAAGTGTGCTGTATTATAAAACATAGCTGAGACTACACACAACCACCACCTTCAAACTATTGTGCATAATGGGACTGTAATAATCATTATGTTCCAGGCTGTAAAAACAGTTGTATGTAGTGTCTCCAGGGGTCTAGCAGAGGGCCCCTCGTTAGTGCTGGTACTGGAGAAATTGTGTGAGAGTAGCCTATGATTTCTGACCCCAGTAATTGTTGCATTTGTTGACCTTATGACCGTTAGGTCTAACCCAGGCTGGAGCCTCAGGAAGTAAAGCATAGAAAGGCAGAAAGAGAAAGAAGCAGTTAAGACTGGTGTGGAAAGACCACAGATGCAGATAGTGATAGAGACATGGGGAGAGATGAAACACATAAGACAAGGGAAGAACATACAAGATGTTATTTATTCACATTTCTGGTTTTGTCACAGAGCATTATATGTTTTTGCTTCAGTGAGGAAACTGGAAAAGGCTTGATTAAGTAAGCAAAAAGAATAATATTGACTGTGAGTGGTGAAGTAGAGGTATGAAGTTACATCAAACTAAAAAATACTACAGCACTTGAGTAAAAGTACTAAAGAATCAGTGACAGCTACAATTTATAAGGAAATGTATAAAAGTAATTATTGCGAAACCTGTGACAATTCACATGTAGATCATCCTGTGTCCTTGTACCATCAATTATGTACTGCAAATTACTGTATACTTTAATGATTCCAGATTTCCTGGACAACCTGTGAATAGAAACAAGGCTAGAAGAAGAGAAAAATACACACAGAAGAGAACAATGGCAGGTAAATGAAAAGACAGCTGATTTCAGTTTCACCACATTAGCAGTGCTGTTTTTTCTTCAGTTGCTTACTTCCTTTCTTCTCATCCCCGTAATTATAATTAAACATCAACAAAGAAGGATTGTGGGAAAAGGGAGAAGGAAAATAAGAATGGAGCACTGAAGGTCTCCTGGTACCTGCTAAGAAAGAGACAAGTTTCGTTCACATTTCTTCTACACATGCACACACACCTGACTCTCCTCAGACTCTCCAGGGGACCAAAGGCCTTGACCTTAAAACTTTAAGTCAGCGAAGAGTAAAATGCTTCCACATTTTTCAAATATCTGAAGGAGCACATATGTTTTCATTTTGGGCCTAACAAGGCAGTCTGCAACACATCTGTTTTCCTGCACGCTGTAAATTTAAACTGTAAATAGTCATTTTATCTAAGCAGCAGTGTCTCTCAGCCACAGTGTGCACATTTTTATAAAAGATACATGCTCTAAGAAGAGAAGAAAAGTTTTGATTTTGTAGAATGTGGTTTACGGAACTGCATTCAGACAGGTGTTACAGCAAATTCACTGTTGGGGACTGTAAAAAAAATGTTTATCACAGTGTGTTCCACAGTAATAACATGTTGTAGTTAGACCACCTTTAGCAGCTGAATGATGAAGTTGGTGTCATTGTACTGCTGCATAAAACAAATTAAACACAATGGGATGAGTTTGGACCCTCCCAAATCCTCTCTCTGAGTGACAGGTCGGTTTAGCACCTGAACTCTTACTAATGAGCCATGTTGTTGTGCAGATTGTGGTTTGTTGTGTTGAAATAAACAAGACAAACCACAAGGTTTTTAAGCCAAGGTCTCTGTTACAGCTGTAGAGCAAACCATAAACACAACATATTAACATACTACCACCACACTTTAATCACTGTGAGGCATAAATTTGACTTTGGATGTTAAAAATATCAATAGGCGCAGCTTTAACATGTAACCTGTATTACTCATTTTAATGTTGCACAATTGATAAAACTAGGACATAAAAAAATCCAAATAAGTGCTACAGGTAAATGTGTGGACAGAAAGCTCTGCATCACTTAGCAGCTCACTTTCTGTAAATAAGCACAACCTAGCATTAAATAGGAGGAGCAGCACAGCTAATGTCTCTGTAATCAACAAACATGAACATCACAGCATTTTACAGCCATGTTCGAGCATGTGCTGGTTTTGATACCCAGAAGAAGGTTTTAGAACATTTTTATATTTATTTATGCACAGTTTTTACATTTCATATACTACAAAGATTAGTTTGGTATCAGGAACAGAACTGTGGGATAGATGGCAGTGATAGGTGTATTATGTACTCAAATACAGAGACATGCAGCAGGGGTGGCTATGGGGGATCAAGCCCCTGCCCTTAATCAAAGGTGCCCCTCACAACATTAACTAAACCTCTGTGAAAGTGAAAGTGAATTTTACCGCCCAATATGTCAGGTGAAAAACATTGTTCTAATGTCAAGGTAGTCAAGGTAAAACTAGAAACGTGTAGGTTATATCAGTAGTCTCAAATTGACAATTCACAAAATGTTTTGATTACAAATACATAAACAAATACATATGTTAGAAATACAAAAAAATGACTATATGTATATATAATTCTTTCTGTAAATTGTAAAAGCTGAGAGTCTAAAATTCTGATGGTTTAATGTGTTGATCTCATATAGGAAATAAAATAGTTTTGCTCCTGGTTTTAGAGTGTGTCCTATTACATATTCTATTTTTAAAAGTTTAAACTTGCTTCATCTTAACTAATGTTTTTTATAATAACACATTACTAATAGTGACAATAACCAAACTAATACTGATCTGACACTGATCAATGGATTATTAAAAACCATTTAAAGTATTTTACCCTTTTTTGGCAAAACATTTATTTAACATTTATCACATCCTGTTTATCTTAAGCTTCATTCATTAATATAATTGTAACTGTCATAATAATCTAACAGGGATGTCTACTTCAATGTAAAAAGGCATTTATTACAACATTAGGTGCCTGGTAGTGTGGTGGTGAAGTTCCACATGGCTAATAACAGCCCCAAATCTCCTCAGGACCCCGATCTTTTATTCAAGTCAACCCTTGTGCAGTCCAACAAACTTCATTTATATTGCATGTCCTAGTCAGCAGTATGGAGAGACGAATTAGCATACAGAGTCGCGGACACAGTGATTACAGGCTGACAGCGACTTACACGCCCCCATGCAAAGAGCCGAACATGTCTTCATTTTATTTTTCCCCCTCTTTCCTCTGTCCTTCTATGGCCCGGAGCAGCTGATACAAGAGTTTCTAATAGAGCAGAACACAGGAGAGATGGGGCGAGGGGGGCTTTAATAATGAATGGATGACATTGGTGAGAGAAATAGAGGCAGAAAGAAACAGAGAGCTTTGATTAAAGGAGCTTTGTGGAGTCTTAGCATTCATATATTGTGAACAGACCGTCACCTGTAAGCTTGGCTAGTCTCTGCAACAAAACGTTACATTGTGTACCACTGGGTCACAATGTTAGACTATATCACAGTATGTTTTTTTATGCTGGAATGTTTTTACACAGACGGAGCTTTTCAGATTGTTCTTTAGTGCAAATACAACTTAAATTTCATAATTTATGGCAAAAGTGGGTGCAGGGAATGTGCTGCCCCACCATCCAACCTGTGATGCTGATGGGCAACAGTTCCTGCTGGTCTAGAAGATCACTCCTGAGTATCAGTCAGCATCCTCCTACTCAAGCCAGTAAAACTGTGTTCAGCCAGATGTGAGCACAACTTACATGCACATCACAAGGTAGTGCCTTGCCCAGAGGCTCCAGTTGTTATAACAGGTCACTCTTTTTACACTCTCCCCACAACTTGCCTCTGTTTTCCTTTTTGTCATTGTCCAATCTTGTTATATTCCTCTTTATTTTGAGAATATTATAATTGTACATTTGTATCATAAAACTACTGTTAAAAAAATAAGAGGTGAAGTCTGTGAGTCTGGAGAAGTAGAAAGCTGAAAAATGAGAAATTAAGAGCTTTAGTAGAGGAGAGCACTTTGACAGGTCTGTGTGTGTGTGTGTGTGTGTGTGTTCATGTTAGAGTGAGATTCAGGAAAAAGTGCGTGTGTAGGTGCGTGTGTGTGCACAGGGAGCGGAGGGCTGTAATGTATTCAGGACTGGCCTGGCCAACCACCGCTATCAAAGGGACCTGCCTGACGAACTGTAATAACTGGAAAATTATTTTGATAGCCTGAAACAATCTTG